>OY728166.1:506334526-506581282 GCA_963277665.1 Viscum album | reverse complement strand
AATGAATTGAATGTAGGAGGTGTCAACACGCCATTCTGAGAATCGAGCATTGCAGGGACCACCTCACAGGCTCGGGACTCGGTCACGTGTCTCAGATCCGACATGAGGTATATATTATTCATTTTCTAATTTATTAATTAATATGATTTTGTGTTTATATTCTTTTAATATACAGTTGCGAGAGCAAGGTGCAGCAACTGATAAAATGTCGGTGTGGATGAGGACTCGTGATCGCAATGATTCAGAGTTGCAGCATTGATAGTATGTGTCTGTACTTACCAATAATTACATAAATCTATATATTAACATATATATATTTATATATATTTAAATATTTCACAGGCTCAATTTGAAGCTAAGTTAGAACATCTTCCAGAGGACCAGCGACAGCTTCCCATGCGACGAGATGAGATCTTTCATCGCATTGTCGGTCGGGACGGGCATGGGCTATAATTTGACCTATGGAGCAGGGATTCCTCGTTCTGTAGTGTCACGCACTGTGGTTGTCGGTCCTGCTGTTGCTCATATGACACAGCAGATGTCAGATTTTGAGGCACGGCTGCGCGCTTCCGAGGATGCAAATGCGCAATTGACAGCTGAGGTTAGAGCACTTGCGGGAATATGTGCGTCGAGCTGATGGGTGCAGGGGATCATACGACGCAGGTATATACTATATTTATTTAATTAATTTAAATTATTTTTGTTATTAAAATATTTATAATGTTTTATTTTTTGTCAGGCCCCTGGCCCACCAGAAAGAGGTAGCATTGATGACAACGCGTGACGCATCATATATTCACGAGATATGTTTTTTGTTTTTACTGGTGGGGTGACATTGATGTACTGTATGTATTCATTTAATTTAAATTGGAAGGGTTGTGTACTAATAATTTCTTTCTTTTTTTGTTTATTATATAATAGCTAATATTATCTAAGGCGTGCATTTAAAAAACTCTAAACCCTCCGCACCCCCGTACAACCCCCCCCCCCCCCCCCCGCACCCCCGAACAGCCCCCCCGTACAACCGTACAACCCCCCCGCACCCCCGGACACCCCCCCCCCCCCCCCGCACCCCCGAACAGCCCCCCGCCACAACCGTACAACCCCCCCGCACCCCCGACAGCCCCCCCCCCCCCCCCCCCCGCACCCCCCGTACAGCACCCGCACCCCCCGTACAGCCCCCCCTGCACCCCCGTACAGCCACCCCACACCCCCGTAAAGCCTCCTCGCACCCCCGTACAGCCCCCCGCACCCCCGTACAGCCCCCCACACACCGTACAGCCCCCCACACCGCCGGACAGCCCCCCCCCCCCCTCGCACCCCCCGTACAGCCCCCCGCACCCCCCGTACAGCACCCCCGCACCCTCGGACAGCCCCCCCCCCCCCCCCCCCCCCCCCCCGCACCCCCGTACAGCCCCCTGCACCCCCGTACAGCCCCCCCCCCCCCCCCCCCGCACCCTCGGACAGCCCCCCCGCACCCCCCATACAGCCCCCCCCCCCCCCCCCCCCCCCCGCACACCCGTACACCCCCCCGCACCCCCGGACAGCCCCCCTGCACCCCCGTACAGCCCCCCCCCCCCCCCCCCCCGCACCCCTGTACAGCCCCCGTACAGCCCCCCGCACCCCCGTACAGCCCCCCCCACACCCCCGGACAGCCCCCCCGCACCCCCTGACAGCCCCCCCGCACCCCCGTACAGCCCACCCGCACCCCCGTACAGCCCCCCGCACCCCCGTACAGCCCCCCCCCCCCCCCCCCCCCCCCCGCACCCCCGGACAGACCCCCCCCCCCCCCCCCCCCCCGCACCCCCGGACTGCCCCCCCCCCCCCCCCCCCGCACCCCCGAACATCCCCCCCGCACCCCCGGACAGCCCCCCGCACCCCCGTACAGCCCCCCCACACCCCCGGACAGCCCCCCCCGCACCCCCTGACAGCCCCCCCCCCCCCCCCCCCCCCGCACCTCCGTACAGCCCACCCGCACCCCCGTATAGCCCCCTGCACCCCCGTACAGCCCCCCCGCACCCCCGTACAGCCCCCCGCACCCCCGTACACCCCCCCCCCCCCCCCCCCCCCGCACCCCCGGACAGCCCCCCCGCACCCCCGTACATCCCCCGCACCCCCGGACAGCCCCCCGCACCCCCCGTACATCCCCCCGAACCCACGTACAGCCCCCCCCCCCCCCCCCCCCGCACCCCCGTACAGCCCCCCCGCACCCCCGTACAGCACCCCGCACCCCCGGCACGCAATGAAATGGCTCGTTGGGGGGGTCAAAACCACCCGAACGACCTTCGAATGCCACGAAACCACACGAAAACATCCGTTGCGTGAATTCTGAAATGGTCGGGCAGACGGCACGTCAATCGGAGGTGTTGTTTGACCACGGTGGCCGGAAACGCGTTTCCGGAGCCATAAAACACCAAAACGGCGTGCGGCGGTCGAATTCGGAGGAAAACGTGCTCCGAACGACCTGAATCCGCACGAGAAAGATAGGAATATTATTCCTGAGATGCAGGAGGAGGAGGCACGTCTATCGGACGTGCGGTGCGCTCAGCACGACCAAATGTGTCGTTTTCAGCAGCGCGGCGCGCGCTGAAATGGCGCGTTGGGGGGTCACAACCACCCGAACGACCTACGAATGCCACGAAACCGCATAACAACAGCCGGTGCGTGAATTTCGAAATGGTCGGGTAGACGTCACGTCATTCGGAGGTGCCGTTTGACCGCGGCGGCCGGAAACGCGTTTCTAGCACCATAGAAAACCAAAACGGCGTGCGGCGGTCCAATTCAGAGCAAACGTGCTCCGAAAAACCTGAAACTGCACGAGAACGATATGAATATTATTCCTGAGATTTAGGAGGAGGCGGCACGTCCATCGGACGTGCGGTGCGCGTGGCACGACCGAATGCGTCGTTTTCAGCAGCTCGGCGCGCGCTGAAATGGCGCGTTGGGGGGGTCAAAACCACCCGAACGACCTCCGAATGCCACGAAACCGCACGACAATAGCCGTTGCGTGAATTTTGAAATGGTCGGGTAGACGGCACGTCAATCAGAGGTTCCGTTTGACCACGGCGGCCGGAAACGCGTTTCCGGAGCCATAAAACACCAAAACGGCGTGCGGCGGTCGAATTCGGAGCAAACGTGCTTCGAACGACCTGGAACCACACGAGAACGATAGAAATATTATTCCTGAGATGCAGGAGAAGGAGGAACGTCCATCGGACGTGCGGTGCGCGCGGCACGACCGAAGGCGTCGTTTTCAGCAGCGTGGCGTGCGCTGAAATGGCGCGTTGGGGGGTCAAAACCACACGAACGACCTCCAAATGCCACGAAACCGCACAAAAACATCCATTGCGTGAATTGTGAAATGGTCAGATAGACGGGCACGTCAATCGGAGGTGTCGTTTGACCGCGGCGGCCGGAAACGCGTTTCCGGAGCCATAAAACACCAAAACAGCATGCGGCGGTCGAATTCGGAGCAAACGTGCTTCGAACGACCTGAAACCGCACGAGAACGATAGGAATATTATTCCTGAGATGCAGGAGGAGGAGGCACGTCCATCGGACGTGCGGTGCGCACGGCACGACTGAATGCATCGTTTTCAGCAGCTCGGCGCGCGCTGAAATGGCGCGTTGGGGGGTCAAAACCACCCGAACGACCTCTGAATGCCACGAAACCGCACAACAACATCCGTTGCATGAATTTTGAAATGTTCGGGTAGAGGGCACAATCAATCGGAGGTTCTTTTTGACCGCGGCGTCCGGAAACGCGTTTCCGGAGCCATAAAACACCAAAACGGCGTGCGGCGGTTGAATTTGGAGCAAACGTGTTTCGAACGACCTGAAACCGCTCGAGAACTATAGGAATATTATTCCTGAGATGCAGGAGGAGGCGGCATGTCCATCGGACATGCAGTGCGCGTGGCACGCCCGAATACGTCGTTTTCAGCAGCACGGCGCGCGCTGAAATGACGCGTTGGGGGGTCAAAACCACCCGAATGACCTCCGAATGCCATGAAACCGCACGACAACATCCGTTGCGTGAATTTTGAAATGGTCGGGCAGACGGCACGTCAATCGGAGGTGCCGTTTGAACGCGGCGGCTGGAAATGCGTTTCTGGAACCACAAAACACCAAAACGGCGTGCGGCGGTCGAATTCGGAGCAAACGTGCTTCGAACGACCTGAAACCGCACGAGAACGATAGGAATATTAATCCATGAGATGCAGGAGGAGGCGGAACGTCCATCGGACGTGCGGTGCGCTCGGCACGACCGAATGTGTCGTTTTCAGCAGCGCGGCGCGCGCTGAAATGGCGCGTTGGGGGGTCAAAACCACCCGAACGACCTATGAATGCCACGAAACCGCACAAAAACAGCCGGTACGTGAATTTTGAAATGACCGGGCAGACGGCATGTCATTGGGAGGTGTCGTTTGACCGTGGCGGCCGGAAACGCGTTTCCGGCGCCATAAAACACCAAAACGGCGTGCGGCGGTCCAATTCAGAGAAAACGTGCTCCGAAAAACCTGAAACTGCACGAGATCGATATGAATATTATTCCTGAGATGTAGGAGGAGGCGGCACGTCCATCGGACGTGCGGTGCGTGCGGCACGACCGAATGCGTCGTTTTCAGCAGCTCGGCGCGCGCTGAAATGGCGCGTTGGGGGGTCAAAACCACCCGAACGACCTCTGAATTCCACGAAACCGCACGACAACATCCGTTGCATTAATTTTGAAATGTTCGGGTAGACGACACGTCAATCGGAGGTGTCGTTTGACCGCGGCGGCCGGGAACGCGTTTCCGGAGCCATAAAACACCAAAACGACGTCCGGTGGTCGAATTCGGAGCAAACGTGCTTCGAACGACCTGAAACTGCACGAGAATGATAGGAATATTATTCCTGAGATGCAGGAGGAGGTGGCACGTCCATCGGACGTGCGGTGCGCGCGTCACGACCAAATGCGTCGTTTTCAGCAGCTCGGCGCGCGCTGAAATTGCACGTTGGGGGGTCAAAACCACCCAAATGACCTCTGAATGCCACGAAACCGCACGAAAACATCCGTTGCATGAATTGTGAAATGGTCGGGTAGACGGCACGTCAATCGGAGGTTCCGTTTGACCGCGGAGGCTGGAAACGCGTTTCTGAAGCCATAAAACACCAAAACGGCGTGCGGAGGTCGAATTCAGAGCAAACGTGCTTCGAACGACATGAAACCGCATGAGAACGATAGGAATATTATTCCTGAGATGCAGAAGGAGGCGTCACATCCATCGGATGTGCGGTGCGCGTGGCACGACCTAATACGTCGTTTTCAGCAGCTCGGCGCGCGCTGAAATGGCGCGTTGGGGGGTCAAAACCACCCGAACAACCTTCAAATGCCCCAAAACAACACAACAAAATCCGTTGCGTGAATTGTGAAATGGTCGGTCAGACGGCATGTCAATCGGAGATGTCGTTTGACCGCGGCGGCCGGAAACGCGTTTCCGGAGCTATAAAACACCAAAACAACATGCGGCGGTCGAATTCGGAGCAAACGTGCTTCAAACGACCTGAAACCACACGAGAACGATAAGAATATTATTCCTGAGATGCAGGAGGAGGCGGTATGTCCATCGGACGTGCGGTGCACGCGGCATGACCGAATACGTCGTTTTCAGCAGCTCGGTGCGCGCTGAAATGGCGCGTTGGGGGGTCAAAACCAGCCGAACGACCTCTGAATGCCACGAAACCGCACGACAACATCCATTGCGCGAATTGTGAAATGGTCGGGCAGACGGCACGTCAATCGGAGGTGCCGTTTGACCACGGCGGCCGGAAACGCGTTTCTGGAGCCATAAAACACCAAAACGGCGTGCGGCGGTCGAATTCGGAGAAAACGTGCTTCGAACGACCTGAAACCACACGAGAACGATAGGAATATTATTCCTGAGATGCAGGAGGAGGCGGCACATCCATCAGACGTGCGGTGCGCTCGGCACGACCGAATGTGTCGTTTTCAGCAGCGCGGTGCGCGCTGAAATGGCGCGTTGTGGGGTCAAAACTAGCCGAACGACCTCCAAATGCCACGAAACCGCACGACAACAGCCGATGCGTGAATTGTAAAATGGTCGGGCAGACGGAACATCATTTGGAGGTGTCGTTTGACCGCGGCAGCCGGAAACGCGTTTCTGGTGCCATAAAACACCAAAACGGCGTGCGGCAGTCCAATTCGGAGCAAACGTGCTCCGAAAAACCTGAAACCGCACGAGATCAATAGTAATATTATTCCTGAGATTCAGGAGGAGGCGTCATTTCCATCGGACGTGCGGTGCGCACGGCATGACCGAATACGTCGTTTTCAGCAGCTCGGCGCGCGCTGAAATGGCGCGTTGGGGGGTCAAAACCACCCGAACGACCTACGAATGCCACGAAACCGCACGAAAACATCCGTTGCGTGAATTGTGAAATGTTCGGACAGACGACACGTCAATCGGAGGTGTTGTTTGACCGCGGAGGCCGGAAACGCGTTTCTGGAGTCATAAAACACCAAAACGGCGTGCGGTGGTCGAATTCGGAGAAAACGTGCTCTGAAAGACCTAAAACCACACAAGAATGATAGGAATATTATTCCTGAGATGCAGGAGGAGGAGGAATGTCCATCGGACGTGCGGTGCTCGCGGCACGACCGAATGCGTCGTTTTCAGCAGCTCGGTGCGCGCTGAAATGGCGCGTTGGGGGGGTCAAAACGGGCCGAACGAGGTCTGAATGGCCTGAAATCAGACGAAATCAAAGGGTGAGTGAATTTTGACGTGTTCGAGAAGACGGCATATCAATCGGATGTGTTGTTTGACCGTGGTTACCAGAAACGCGTTTCTGGTGTCATAAATGGCCAAAACGGGCGTCTGACGGTCAAATTCATAGCGGACGACATTGGATTGAAGTGAAATCATAGGGAAACAATCTAATTATTATTCGTGACGTGTACGCGCAGATGGCACGTCAATCAGGCGTGCGGTCTACGCGGTAGGGCTCATTATGCGTTCTTTAAGTGTTGTGTGTACTTGATAAACGCGCGTGGGGGGGGGGTCCAAACGGGCCGAACGAGGTCCGAATGACCAGAAATCAGACGAAATCAAAGGGTGAGTAAATTGTGATGTGGTCGAGCAGACGGAATGTCAATCGGCCGCACTGTTTGCCCGCGGTGACCGGGAACGCCATTCTGGTGTCATAAACGGCCAAAACGGGCGTCTCACGCTCAAAATCATAGCGGACCACATCGGATTGACCTGAAATCACAGGGAAACAATCTGATTATTATTCCTAACGTGTACGCGCAGACGGCACGCCAATCAGACGTCCGGTCTGCGCGGTAGGGCTCATTATGCGTTCTTTAAGTGTTGCGTGCGCTTAATTGTTTTCCATTTTTTATGATTGTTACCTTTGTTTTATGTCTGCTTTTCCACCGTGAAGAAAAAAACACAATTTGTACATTTTATTTAAAAAATGAAAAATATTTTATTTAATATTATATATATATATATATATTTTCATTAATATATATATATATATATATTATTTAATAAATAAATATACATACTTTATTTAATATTATATATATCAATATTTTCATTATTATATATATATATATATATATTTGATTTAATAAATATATATATATATTTATTTATTATGGTATGAATTTTTTTTTAAAAAAAAATTTCAAGTTTAGCGACTGCCTCTGGCGGTCGCTATAGCCTGCCGTCTGGGCAGTATTAGCGACCGCCAATGGCGGTCGCTAATGGGGACCGCGAGTCAGCCTACAGCGACCGCCAGGCGGTCGCTTACGGCAGAATTTGGGCCACCTATAGCGAAAATATATATCCAAATAATGCAATTTACTTACTCACATAGATATTCTACTAGTCAAATAATGACATGAAATATCAATATCCAATTTCATAATGATGGATTGGATAATGCCAGACTTCATAACCACATAGTCCAGGCCTTGTTCCAAGACTACAAGTAATATTTTGTCAAGGCCTTGTGTGAAGACACTTGTTTGTATCATGAGACCTACCGATGCATATTGGAGCTATAGCGGTCTCCACCCGTCACATACTAAGCCCAATGCATTCCTTATATGAAAAGGTTTAAACATAAAATAAAATATCTTATTAAACTAGCATAGTAAATGTCAATACTTTATCCATAAACCATGAATGGTATAAAATAACACATCCAAATTCAAACATATCACAAAACCATCAATAAAAAATGGAATATTTGTATCGTAATAAATCAACTTCAAACAAATTTAAAATCCATAATAGGAGGTTGACATAGATGAAATGAAAAATATTTGAACGAAATTCATCTTTCTATTATGAAACCATTTAAAAGAAAAAAAATTATTAGGGAAATATTTTTATAATCATGTAAGGGAAACTTTGAAGGTGTTATAACAGAGTAAAATAGTTCCACCAGCCGTATGAGTAAAAACATTCTTTCCTTAATTTTGTCAAAAGATCATAAAGTACCTTATTTGGAAAACGAAAGAAAGATTCCATTATAAACATCTTATAAATGGTCAAAAAAGGGTATAAATTCCATTATCCCATAGTCTGTGAAACGGTAAAAATGTTTTGAAATACATTGTAAGAAACATGGATGTGGATGATAAAGAGGTACCAGTAGTTAATTACGTATACACAGCCTCGGATAATGATGAGATTGTAGAATTAACCCTTAACTTCTACTATTTCTTGGTCGATGGTATGTTAACTTCCTATATAATAGTTAAAAAATTGTTATTAAATTATAAAAGAACCATATACATAAATATGATATCATATATGATCTTCTAATATTTGTTTGTTAATAATATTTTAGTATTATCGTCGTTTCAGGTGTTAATTGATCTGTTTTCCTTTATATGTTTTGTTACATAATTCGTGTTTGATATGGATAGGATGTATTTGATTCATATCTAGATGAATATCAATATATTAAACATTATTTTCAATCATCAAATGAAAATTATTATTGAATGCTTACAATGGTTAAATGAATCTCATCACGTTCGTGGAGATGGTAATCCGTACGTACACACGAGCGAAAATATCATTCTTTTGATATTAAATTATTATGTAAATAGATATTATATATTATATATAGAATCATTAACATGTTATATTTATTTTTTACATACATTATAAATCATTATTATACCCATCCAAAAAATAATGCCTTGAATAACAACCACACCACGACATGGAGAGGGTAAGTCGTACGTACGCACGTATGGTAACTTTGTCATTCATATGATGGATTGAATAATGAACATGGCTGTAAAAATTTTATAATAACATCACAGTATGTATAATATACTAGATTTATTATTTTAGAATGTAAATAACAAAGAAATAGTAAGTGGAAGAAGAGAAGAACATGAAAGAGGTGATGAAATATTTACCTCTTCTTCGGGTTCTTCCTTTTGATTTTATCTGAAGGGCTCTATAGGTTAAATTTATGATCAAACTAAGGAATCTTGGTTTAATGGATATTATTTTAGAGGATATTTTTGAAGGTTTTAGCCGATCTAAAAGGTTTTTTAAGTGTGAATTTGAGAGAAGGTGGAGTGCCCTTGTATAAGAGAGGTGAGGGTAACTTTAGGAAAAGATTGAAATATTATTTTATAATAAAGTCATTTTCGGTTTATAATGGATCCAAAATGATTTATTTATATTTAAGTTTGGTATTGGATGAAAACCAGTCAAATAATAGGTTTTAGAAAGGTTTGGGTCCCCATATTAATCTTATCTTTTAGATTTAACTCTTAGTTAAATATTTTACCTTTTTCCTTATATTCATGTATTATTATTACAGTAGGTTAATAAACATACTATAAAATGTCAAGAGAACCCCAATAGGTTAATTGATGATATACCTATCATCATATAAGTCCTTTGAATGAATCATAGATTTCTAGGAATTATATCAATTAATAATATATTATTTGTCTTAAAAACTCTTTTATGTCAACTTTTGACACAATTTTTTTATTTTGTTTTTAAAGTCATAAAAGCATGATTACTTAGAAATAAATTAATTTAATCATCCCTAACATGTCATAGTAACCTAAAAAATTATTTTAATTCATGAAATGTCTCAAATTAGGTTTATTGGGATATTTATAATATAAATTATTTTAATCTTTCATTAATATGTTAATCACAACATCATCATTGTGTCATAAATAAATTTAATTATTTAACCTCTAAAAATTATAAATAAAATATAATTAGGTAGGAAATATTTTTTTCCTTTCTAGTGATTATTTATTGTATAATTTATCTTATGTATAACCATATAGATAAAATGTTTTAGTTATGAAAACTTGAGTTTAACACATAACTCTTCATTAAGTTAAATAATAATAAATGTTTTAATCCAATCCAAGTGGACCAAAAGGATCATATTTTATTCCTAAGGTTGTTTTTTGTCGAATTAAACTTATCCAATATAATTAGTACTTTTCTGGGTAATAATAATATCATTCATACCTTTAATTACCCTATTTACTTTTAACTGTAGTAAATAAAAGTTAAAATCCATCATTCACCACAAAATTATTTTCGTCTTATTGAACCACACTTTTTTATTGATATTAACCATGTTTCATGGATTCTTGAAATTCAATTCACAGAAGTGGTAAAATTTCATTTTATGCAATTTTTCAAACGCTCCTAGGAGGTGGGTTAAAAACGGTAAAAAGATCAATAAAATTTTTATATATCTAAACTTATTATAAAATGACTGCATTAAATTACCTTGATATTATATAGGTATTATTTATCTATTTTGATATAAAATAAATTTAAATAAAATAAATAATTATTTAAATAAAAATTCAGTTTCAAACATTAACGTAGTGTTTTTTACTATTCATCAAAAATTGAATGTTTTAAGAACATTACCAAAAATTCACCCTAATCTAATTCCAATATTCCAAATCCAAAAATGTTGTCTATTTTGAAATATAAAATTTATAAAATTTCAAAAAGTGGGTATTACTATTCATAACGGCTAGTTTGAATGGTTGTGGTGTGTTTGAACTTGAAGTTGCATACAACAAAAGCTACTGTATTATTCAAAGTGAATCATATCGTGGAATATTGGGGTGTTAAATTTCATAAATAATTGATAGACAATGAATTCATAAGGAATTTTCATAAGTTAAATATAATTATTCCTTCTAACTTAACAGTTATACTATAACATTAATTTTTTAACAGTAGCCTCTCATGGTTTGTTTTAACTGATGGTTGTGTGAAAAGAAATCTATTGGGGGATAAAAATTATTTAATGAAAGTATTTTATAAAAACATCTGGGTGTTACAACCATAATCTCATAAAATATATAAAAATTAACTCTTTGATGAATGTTAAATTATTATTTCAAAGTGAATAAAACATTTTTAAGTAAATTATCCAAAATTAAAAAATATTAACGTTAAAATAAGTACAAAAATGTGATTAAACGATTTTTTTTAGAAAAAAAACTGTTTAAGCCAAAAATTTTGATTATTGTAATATAATTCCTAAAAACTATTATACGATGATTAATAAAATTATTTATTCTAAAATAAATAAATATAATTAAAATAATTTACCAATAGTAATTAATTTAACTCATTAATATAAATAAACACTCCAAACATAAAAAATGTTTATCATAAAAACATTTCATTTACTTTAGAAACATTTTTATTTTAATTTATAATCACATGATAACAATTGAATTTTTTTTATACAAGTGTAAATCGCGTTATTTTCATAATTTCATTAGTAATATTAAAATCCTCTAGTTTAATGACTGTGTTATAATTATCATAGTTAAATAATATATTTTTCGTTCATTTAAGCCCATTGTTCCATTCCATGAATGATCACAAACATAATGTTCTTTTATTAATATTTAGCTTTATTACACAAATAACTAGTATATAATAAAAATGATGAGTTGATGGAAGTATTAGTGTTGATATATTGTTTTGGGAGAGTTACTAATGGATATTTAGAGGTATAATCATATTCCTAAATTTAAATAATTGATCATTTTGTAGATGTTCTAGGGAATGATGTTATAAAATCTTCAATGATAGTGGTTGATCGGATAATATTTTTATAAAAACATTTTTCTAAAAGGAGAAATAAATTAGTTGGTATGGGATCATGTTGTATAATATTAGAATAAAATATTTAAAAATCATAGAACATAATTTCAATGGTTTTTTCTCTCATATTGTAAATCCAATAACTATTGTGTGCATAATATTTTAAATTTATATTTTTTCAATGATCAACATGATTGAAAATTCCCATCAACCAAAAATATTTATTGGAATAATTATACATGGAAAAATATAATATTAGGCATTTAAATGGAGGAATATACTAATGCCCAAGAACATGTAAATTATATTTGGGGCCAATATAAAACAAGTAAAATTGAATTATATATTTTTCACACCATTATGAAACATAAGTTCATACACATTTAGATTTACCCTTATGGATATAATATTCTCTGGGATGATGGGTTTTTCATTATTTTTCATATTTATATTGTTGAATTATTCATAACATGGATTCTAATGGTGGGCCTCGAGGATTTATTGTCACAATTGTGTGAATGAATTCAGATAAGGGATCATGGTTTCATAAGGTCTTTATTGGAGATAAAAATTAATAAATTGATGTTATTTATGAAATTATTTATTTTTATTCGACAGTATGTCAAAAATAATTTTTTCAAGATATAGAATTTTTGAGTTAAATACTATTAGTAATCTAATAATCAGAATCATTAATAATTCAAAGAAGAAGAAAACTAAAATAATAGTTGTGAAAATTTACTTGGTGAAGGATATATATGTACCAGATATAGGAATTTGTATTTATTCTTTTCATTGTAAAAGAATTTATATAACTTAGCCAATATTTTTTTTTAGTTAGATTCTTAAAATTATTGGAAATGATCATTGGAGACTATTCAATGGATCGTCTAGTGTAGCAAAATTTTCCCTAAAACAATAACTCCTTTTCCATTTTTTAAATCCCATATAAGGGGTTTTCAATTATAATAATAGGTGAGATGAGGATTAAAAAAAATTAATAAATAGTGTATTTTGAACAATTAGATGAACTTATATGAGTTGGATGCCCTAGTTCAAAACAATAGTTACACTATTAATATTGGAATCTTAGTTTTGTAAAATTATTAAATAATAGAAGGATTTGGTTTTGTTGTATTCCCTACTATAGAATGTTATATTTATGTAATATGTCATAATGAAATACTGTGATAAAAAATTGGGATTCACCAAACATTGAATCCATCATTTCACTCTCAAATGAAGAAATGATATTCTGAAATACTTGATCCACAATAATAATGTGGAATATATAGGGATAATAATATATATGGATAAATGGAACTATTATTATATTTTAATAATTATAATTGATAGTTCTTGGATAATACTATAATAATATTTTTATTTAGTAGGGATAGGATAAAATAGAGGTTTAGAGATCCAAGATGATCTAATTTACTAAATATATAGAACAAAAGAATGGTGATATAGAAAATTTTAAAAGTAATAAATATGAATTTGTTATGAAGCCAAAAAATGATTCTTCTGTTTGGGATTGCAACTCTTCATATGTGAGTTTGTTTATATTCACAGTATATATCTATTCAAAAACTATTATATAATTAAATGTTGTAATGACACAAAATTAAATGTCAGACATGTTCCAAATGTTTTGATCTGTTGGTAGTAGTGATGGGAATCTATATGATGGTAGAGTTGGGTGCGTAATAATGTACTAAATTATCAAAAGGCCTCATAGGAATAACAAATTATTTAATATTAGTCTACATTAAGGCATGATACAAGTTCAAGGAGGATTTATTTTGAAGATGGAACAGATTTTGGTATGAGGGTGTCCACAATGGTTATGATTATTTTGTTTTTATATACAATGTATCAAATATCATGTTGTTGGTTTTTGAGAAATATGTTTTTGAAACGTGAATTATTAGATGCTACCTGCTATAGTCTCCAATAAATATGTGATGGTGTAATTATTGGTGAATATATAGTACCATGACTCAAATAACCTAATTCTTGCTACTATTCCATAAGACATCATCTTTTTGTACTAATACACAAGTGGTTAGTAAATTTCATTAATGTATTGATTGATATAATGTGGATAAATTACTGTAATGATTAATAGCCATACATAATATTCACAACTATGTGTGAAAATTTCAATAATAGAACTACCATTGTAAAAATAATAATTACCATATATGTCGAAATGATAGGTATTACATTATAATACAAGGGAATAAACCATTTACCCCCAAATGGTGATGTTAAAACCAAATTGAATAAATTTTAGGTAAATAGGTAATGACATCACATAATGTATCTAATGTATTTCCCAAAACTCCCCCCAGATCTATACTACCTATCATCATCAAAATATTGTGGGTCCCTTTAGCTTGTTCAGATAGATGATAAAGAATTTTTCAAGTTCACAATTATGCATGCGTAGGTTGTGAGTTCAAAAAACTATAGGAGACCACTAATTAATTATTAAAAAATTTTCATATGCATATAGGTTATATTCCACATCATAAATCAGATCCTAAATAATAATCAATCTATCGTGTGTCTTATCATACCATGTTAACCAAGATATAATGAACCACTTTCCCACATTATTCGTGACTATATTTTTAAATATATTTGTATCATTCACTAAATATCTCATAAAAATACAAGGGGAAAACACAAATGTTTAGAACATTATTCAAAATAGTCATATACATACACTCCTTCTTTATGGAATAACTCACTCTAAACTCTTAGGTTGTTTTCTATCCTCACATATTATATCAACCATATATGACTGTAATTAGATAAAAAAACATCCATGAATGGCAATTATACCATTTCAACACTCCGACACATTGGATACACTTCACCCAAGTATAGTTTTACTATAAAATCTGTGAAAAAATCATATGATAAAGTAAATAACATCAATAACATACAAGCCCATTTCATATCCCATAAAACCATGTGACCCATCATAGGTTTCATATAGCCATAATTGAGAAACCCATCCATCTGGATACATGAATAAAGGTTCAATGGTGTATTTACACCCATTATAAATTCATATCATAGTAAAAATAATTGATCTTTTATAGGATTATTCTCCAGAGACCACACACATATCCAATGATAACCGAAAAAAATCATGGATCTCAATCACACAAATAATTCCATATATCTTGATCACAAACACAGAAATGGGCCTATAGCGTTATAGGGCCTCCTAGCTCACCCATCTTGAAATCAAACATTAAATACCACTATGTGTCTTCACCCAAATCAATCATGTATTTCATGGATCCCTATGACCAATCCCGAAGTTTATAACAAAAATCCAAGAAAAATTTTAATGATTAAATTGAAAATAAATGATTGGAATCAAAACAACATACCTATCATGATATGATGAAAATTATACTTCAAATTCCAATTAGGGAAGGGATTATAATTATCTACATTGGGTGTATATAAAAAAAATAACCATGATTGATCTATGTAATAATTATTGAATCTATATATATATAAAATTAGCTACATGATTTATCAACACATAATAATAGGATATCAATAAAACAAATGAATAATATAGGAATTACAGCATGATACCTTGAATCCAAATTATTTGGTTTATTAGATCCATCAGATTTAGAGTATGAAAGGAGGAAAAATTCAAACAATCTCCCATTGAGAACTTTTTTTTGTGATCCATTAGCATAAGAGTATGAATGAGAAGTTTCATAGAGGATTAGATTGTAAAACCAAATTTTTGAAATATTAATTACCCTTGCGTTATTTTTTCAAATGATTTACTTAACCATTCCTAACTATTCTTGGGACACTGTGTCACCAAGGCACCCATATGGTTGGGCTACATCATTTGGTATTCCATAACCTTAATGTTCATTTAAAAAAAATCATACATTTTATGGTGAATCTTGAGATTTTCCAATGGTCATCTATAATATTGAACAATCTATATTTTACCCACTTTCTTCAGAATAAATTCACAAAGTTTCTTAGTATAAACAACATAGTTTTCCCTTAAGGTTAACCAACCACGATCCGCTATAATGAGAAAAAATACCCCCAAAAACAAAAAAAAAAGAATTTACCCAAAACAATACCTAAGATTATAACAAATCCATAAAACATAACAAATATATATGTGTAAGGTGTGAGGTTCCTAAAAACATTGATCCATTATAGTATTCCACTCTGAATATTTCTCGTCCTCAAGAAGTGTTACGATAATTTTAGTTTCAAAAACTCTTCGCAGTGAGTTGTTATATTAAATCCACACTTGAAATTAATTTCTAGGATTTATCCATTCTACTAATGAACATGAATATTTGGTATTATTTTACTTCTTAATTCCTTTTCTCTCTTCTCCATATTCTTTACAGGTCCCTCTAGAAATGAATCATATTTTCCCATATCAATGTACTCTTTATCATTAACAACAACAAAAAATTTATATTACTGCCTTGAATATATCTATATTTATTATTATTTTTACACAAAGATGGATGTATGACTTGGGTGACATAGGAACTCATATTTAATAAATTATAAATATTAATATTTATTAGTTCTCATTTGAACTTTTGTTTGAAATAAATGGGTTTACTATTGATTGGAAACTTGTATGGGAAATCTAAAATCGAAGTCTTTTCTAGTATACATGCATTAAAATAATATCTACATAAATTTTATCATTGTATGGCATCTAGTAAAAAGATATTGTTTTTGGTGATATGTTTAATTAAATAATTTTTATAAATTTCCTAAAACAAAATTATAAATTTATTAATTGATAATTTTGGAAAATATCATCTTTCAATTGTATAAATGTTGTAGATTAGAATGGAAGATGAGAATTTTTTTCGTTGGTGTTATGTACTCAAAAATTTTGATTGAGGATGAACAATATATGATAAGTGTGAGACAACTAGAGAACACAATGGGTTCATTACCTTTTTCTCTATAGGGTATGTTTTTCACCAATGGTCGATTAGTTATGTAGGTATGGACCTTTTTGTGGATTTATAGTATTGATTAAATTGTTAGAAATGGATTTCATATTTTCTTAATTTTATCATTCTATTTATTATCATGAGAATAATATTTTGGATTTCAGTAACATAATAATATATCTATTGTTACCTTTATATCAAATCCTTGACTTGAATAATTTATGGTTTTTTCTAAGACAACATCATAGAATGATTTTTTACCATATTCTTGATATTTTACCTCCATCAATCATCATGTTCTAGATTATTCGGCCATAGGTTCATAAATTCAATAATTAAGGGTTAGATTAAAGGAAGATCAAACAAAAAAACTCCTGGAATATGCATAAATAATATATGGATTTGATTTTTACAAGTGAATTAAGATGTCCAGTTGGATGTGTGTAATATAGTCATGGTTTAGACACTATATAATCGATGAAATGTTCATTGACTACCACCATAAGTCATAAAAGTTCCATTTTCAAGCCACAACATTATGAAAATCAATGATTAAAAGATACACCTTTGAATTTTGGATTATTGTGATGAGTCAAATGCCAAAGATGGTGATAGAAATCATTGATCACTAATCCATATGTATGAAATATTTCATACCTATGAAAAATTTTACTAAATTTCATGTTTCCTAGAGGAACACATGTTGTGTATTCTAGGAGCCAAATATGGCTAGTATATCATCCAAGTTAAATATCACATGCATCTCAGAACCCTAAGTCATTTGACACTACCCCATAAGGTGCAAGAGCTTCACGATGGGCGCCCCAACCTTCCGATTTCGATTGCTGAGTTTAACGAGGCGGTGGGACTTCATTGCTTCTCGTTAATCGCTCGATTTTCGAAGAGAAGACCTCCGGTTGATGTTTTTGACAGGTTTGTGTTCGGTTCCTAGGATTTACAAGAAAGGGCAACAGTAGGTTTGCTGGACAACCGAACCATTCTGATTCGTTTCGTTTCGGAGGAAGACCTAATTAAAGCATGGTCGAGGGCTCCCCGCATCTGCAACGGCTCTCGATTCTTCCTATCTCGATGGTCGTACGACTTCCATATGAAGCGCGATTCTCCGTCAGTGGCGGTCTGGGTATGTTTCCCGAATCTACCGCTCCCTTTTCAGAATCCTTCAATTGTTAAAGCCCTAGGTAATCTTCTGGGTAGATATTTGTGTTCCGATAGTCGGACCAATGCGGTATCTCACCCGATTAATCCTCGTGTGTGTGTGGAGGTGGACGCATCCAAGGATCCTCTAGACTTTATTTGGATTACCGTCGGGGAAGAATTCCGGTGTAAACAACCTGTGGTATATGAGTCGTGGTTTCAATTCTGTAAGGTTTGCAAGCAGTTGGGTCATTCGCTGGAGAGTTGCAAGAAAGAAGCCAAGGTTTCTAAAATTCCAGAGGACGTGCACAATGGAAATCGTGGAACCCCTGTGAACGCTTTGAGGGAGGATGTTTTAGCCGAAGGAATTGATGGGGATGGAGGCAGTAGGCGTTGTGTGGGAAGTGGTCCACTGAGCGATGCTATGACGACTCAGTTGGCAGATTTGGGCAAAAGTGATACAGGGTCTGGCACGGAGGCTATTGGCACGGGGCTTCTTCCTTGCGATAGTCAAGTGAGGAAGGAGAATCCACAAGTTAGTCCTGCTAATCCGAAAGTTAAAGAGGTGTTTAGAAGACTGATAGGTGATCTCAGTGGCAGGAGCAGATCTGTAACAGGGTGCAAAGGCAATGCAGTGGACAAGAATGTCCAATATCAGCCCCCATGTAACTTCACTTCCAGTACAAATGTGGAGTGTTCTGAAACACAGACTAATGGGGCTACGCAGAGAGTGGTTCTTGAGGACTTCTGCACGCTACCACAGTTCATGGGACGTGGCTTCATTCAACCCAGCCAGGCCGAGAATCCTGGTATGACAATGGCAGATGGGGAGGTTGGTTTGAGCGAGGGAAATCCTCTACTGGGAGTTAATGAAGACCAGAGGTTGGGAAGGCAGAGGCTGAATAAGGAGGTGGTACCTCCAAGCAATGTGATTTCCTCAGGGGACGGTCATGCTGGTGTTTCCCCCTGTGAAGAGGTGGTCAGGGGGGTCCAGTACTCCATACCTGTGGGAAACCAATTTGACGGCCTCAATATGGAAGGGCTTAACAAAAATCATGAGGAATCAGATTGTGCAAATGGGGACCGAGTGGAGCCTTCCATAGGAGGTAGTAAGTGTACCTCGGCTGGTGAAACAAGCCCGAGGGGCAGGAGCAACAGAAGGAGGAAATGCAAGAAGAACTACTCTTCCTTGACACCTCCCGCAAGGACTCGGTCTGCAAAAAAGAGAGTGGATGAGAGGGTGGCCTGGGAGGCGGCAGGTAAGCCGGAGCTCCCTGATCAACCCGGATCATGGGGTTTAATTCTGAGTTCGGTTGATGAGGTTAAAGAGCAGGTGTTGTATCTCAATGCGTCGGAAGAGGATGCATCCAAGATAATGGGCCGGAATATTGAAATCAATCTTAAGGAGGAGGAATACTCTTGGGTTGACAAACAAGACTCTATTCTTGTTTGGGGATTCAACCAAGGGTTGTTAAAGCTTGAGGAATACATAAAGGTATGGGATAAACTATCTTCGGCTTTAGAAGTCCTGCTGACGGAAGTGCCACATATTCAGGTAACAGATATCTCATGGAAGCTCTTTAGGGATATGAACTCTAGCAGGTTGAAATTTTATTTCAATGACTCTATGCTTTCTTTTTCTGACTAAAGCCCGGTCTTTCATTTTGATTGAGTATTTGTTTATGAGGACCTATCTTCAGGCAGTGGGCTGAAGGTGATTTTGGGGTTTTATTCCCAGCATTTTCCGGTTCTACTTCGGATGAGGTTTAGAGCAAGAGTTCACCACTACGACATGACACTTGGACTCTGAGAGGGTATGGCCTGGCCATCGGGATTGTGCCTACGCATCTTTGCAAGGGACCGTCCGAGTGCTCATGTCTTGGTGGCGGACCCATTCACGGAGAATATGCTGGGCAGAGGTAGACTCTTTTGTGCTGGGAATTTTATGTTTTTGGTTGTTTTGCTGAACATTACGGTTTCTCACTTTCCTTACAAAGTGATTTGATAAGCAAATAAAAAATAATTTTCAGCAGTAATGGGAATGGACTGTCCCAGCAGTCTATAAAATATTCCATGCTAAGTGAACCAAATTGTTAGTCATGTACATTTATAAAACATCTATATTTTCATCTTATTATTTAGAAAATGAATTTATAATAATTAGTATCCTTTTTAGAGTGGATTTCTACATTGGACATGACAAATTCCACTTACTTTTAAAAATAGATACAATATAATTTTTTTAGTATAATAATTTTTTCAGTAATGCATGGATGTTTGTAATGATTGGGATTTCATATAAGAGAAGTTATTGTGTTTATACACCTATATGAAAAAAATACTATGGGCCCCGTGTACTCCTTATAGAGGTATAGTAGGTACACCTACACTATGAAGGGATCGTGTCCTCTATCAATGGTGTTGTAATCACCTATCTTCAACCATCAATGGGGGTGGGTCCTAAATTAGAGGTAGTTTTTCCCATGTTTTTATAGTGAATCGGTATGATTTTTATCTTCCTATATATATCTAGGGAGTATTCACATTGTTATTATCATTCTAAATGAACCATTTTTACCTCAATGATGTATCATATTTTCTTAACTATCTTTTGAGTTGAAGATCCCCTTTTCACATTTTATTTGATTCATTTGAGAATATCTTTTATTGGGTTTTTTAACCTTTTAATAATTATTTGACCTAACTATGTTTACCATTATTTAATCATCTTTGGTTTGGTTTACCTTACTAAGTATTATTATATTATCACCATCTTGGACTTTCCCCGAATGCATGTTTTCTTTTTTGGATGAATAATAGATAATTAGTAACCTTATTTCACCTAGTTTTAGTTGAGAATTATAGGACATATTATTTCCCATTTTCTGTAATCATCCATATAGAATATTAATTTTGATCACTTTACTTTTCCCTTTTTCTATTTTTTTTTATTTTGGCATATAATTTATTTTTTGTATTGTATTTTTTTCTCCTTATATATTTGCTAATAAACAATTACAAATTTATGTATTACTAAGTAATTTTTTCATGCATTATTTATAGTATATTTAATTTTGATATTAATATATATATATATATATATATATACTGTCACATGTAAATAGGTATGTTCATATTTACATTTGTTATAGGGTAAGTTCATTCATTTTATCTTTACTACTACTCGGGGCATGTTTACAGCCCCTGTACTAATGGAGGATGGTTAGATGTGTCACTGTCAGCTTACTACTAACCCATGTGGGGTCTCAAAGTATTTATTCATGATAGAGTGGTATTTAATGTGGGGTTTTACATGTTTCCATTTCTAGATTTTTAAATTTCATGAGTTATGGTTGATACATTTAAGAAAGGACGTTTGAGTGTTCTCTATTTATCTCTCATAAAAGGTAACCCAATGGTAGTGTGGTCGCCAATATATCCATAATCTAAGACTCTGACTACCTTCTTTTGGACCTAGGTTTCTCAAGAATATGCTCTAGGGAAAAAAATTTACATGTTTCGTATTGGATTGGTTATTTTGTTATGTGTATCCTTATTGAGAAATATTCCCCATATATAGTCATCTAACTGGGGTTTGTCATTTAAGCATACATGATTCCAAAATGAATATATTCATATAGGGTAATGATATAGGGTCATGATAATTTCTATTTGATTGATGAATCCTCAATTCATGGAAATATTTATGATATTTTTCCTCTATTAAGGAATTGATAAGTTCTTCCACATTATGAGTAGTTCTTGGAAAAAAACAATGGAACATGAGGTTGATATGATTCATAAAGGAAAATTGATAGCTATGATAAGTCATACTGAAAATGCCCATAATCTTATTTTTTACTGATAATTATAGTGATATTGATTTCTCAAATTTCATATTGATAAAGACCATCATGAAATAAGAAATTTTATCACTTAACTGTTCAATGTTTTCTAGATTGTGTGGACGTGAATGGATCATATGGCTGCACAAGATACAAGATTTATTCATAAATATTATTAATATTGTGGATTCTAAAGAACCATGATCTTAAAAATGATATTCTCTCACATTAATTAATTTAGAAGTTGTTATAAAACATGTATTACCCTTTTAGATCGATCCCATTAAAGATTCATGATCTTCTTGAGATGCTGAACTTTGATAATTCAGTTATAGAGTATGATACAAGGTTTACCAAACTCATATGTTACATTATTGATATATTATGGGATTTATAAATTAAATTGTGGATGTTTATTCTAAGACATCCTATATACATATTTTATAGTGTGTTATCCATATAAATTCTAAATTATAGATGAATTTTATTGGGAGATTTAACTATATATAAAATTGATTAAGATAAAGATAGGGAATTGTAAGAAGGAAGTAAAGAACATGGGGATTAGTAGTATGAAATAGATATTTTCCCTTTTACTCTCAATACTTTGATCAAGATGAATATTCATGTACGGACTTGAACACATTTATCTATTAAACATGGTTCTGGGTGATGATCTAATCATTCAATATAGGGAAACTTTATTCTTGTGAAACGAAATGTTTAATGGATAGTGATTTCCTATATTATCATGCATTGGGTTATGGGTTGGAATTAGATATACCTATTTGGTATAGTAGGTTTCAAGATCAATGACCTCTAAGGTTTGTTTGGGGTGTCCGATAAAGAGGTTGTGCTGATAGAGAATAACATGGATATCTAGTGGGAGGAGTTTATTCAATAATAAAATTCTATGAGCATATCCTCCCCATCCTCTTGGTGGAACATTTAATTCTTACTAGGATGCTGGTTGATGGTATATATATCATTAGGCTATAAATTTATGTTATCAGGTTTTTCCTAATATTATACAATGTAGTATATTCATATTCACAACTTTATCTCCATTACTTTTTAAAAAAATACCTGAGTCAGTACATTATCTTTATATTAATTGTGGGAGATATATATAATCTATTATAGTATTTGGATAATTAATTGATAATATAGGTTACTACTAGTAGGAAATTATTTATATCACAAAACTGATAGAAGTGTGAGTTGGTTCTTCAATGATATATTTCCTCATGGGTCCTTATAGATATTACAATGAAAGATTATGACATCATACTAGGTATGAAGTAGTTTTATTTGTTACGTACATAGATAATATATAATTGTTGGATAGTTATATGAATTCATGATAATGATACAATATTCAACTTCATGGATGATATAGATATTATCATTCAGTGAGTGGGGTTTGGGAGAAAGAACCTAAGACATATCAACCATCAGATAGAGTGATTGGACCTTGGTGTAGTGATATCTTTAAGACTATAGCTTCCACAGGTAGTCGATGATTATATGAACATGTTTATGAATGACTAATTGGGAATTCCTATATAGTGTTATATTTAATTCATCATCATCTTTTACCCCCATGACCACGCTAATATCATTAATTGTGTTTGTGATTGAAATTTTTCATGATGATTAAACTTTAATGCATGATTGTGATGGTTTGAATGATGATGAATCATTCATGTAAGGTATAACATTATTGTTTCCAATAGAAATTTTGAATTTTTATTATGATTAATGACATGATATTGGGGGTTTTATTGTTTCACAATCATTCAACTCAAGTTCAACATCTTTATATTGGATTCAATGAGTTATGTTCATGCTGCACAAAACACCCAACGAATCTTAGATATGTGATATCTCAAGGAACTATGTTTCAAAGGAAGTCATTCATTGGTGAACATGAAAAATGACACATAAAAATCACATTGTTGAATAAGATTATTTTTTCTTCTTGTCATAACCTTTGGGTGAATTGTTTTTTATTTTGAGACTAACTTATATGTTATATTTATGATATTTCTCGAATACTTTTCTAATTCCCATGTATGATATGGGTCACCCATTAATTAATTGTCAATTATCAACGTGAATAAATATTAACTCATATTCATGTATATGAGGTTATCCATTAATGGAGGGATCCCTATATATTTGACGCTCTCCAAAAATGTTTCATGTGGACTAGAGATCATTGTGTCATTTATTATTATTATGTTTTTTAAGCGACATTGTGGGGAATATTGGTGTCTATAATCATATAGAGAGATTAATAGTTCATTAATTTTTGGATCAGCCCATAATATAGGAATCCTACATATCCTTCTGAATTGAATCAAATCCCATGTAGTTCTAACCCACTTAACATGAATCGTCATTAGTTTTAATGTATTTTAATAAGGATAAAACCATGAAGTTTAATGTCATATAAAAGGATTCCTAGTTGGAAGGTGCCTAGTCAATGTCTTGTGTTGGACTTGTGATGAGGCATATTGATGGACATGGATGTTTTATTTCTTCAATGTGTGTTATGATATCATTTGGACTATTGATCAGTAAGTTTAGTGTTAAAAGGGGGATTCTAAATAACATGGAAATCTAATTCAGATGTGACCTTATTAAGATGAGGGACGAAGGAACATCTAGGTGAATCTGGGAGTGGTATTGGTCTGGAGGAATAATTCTAATGTACCTTAGTTGGTTATGTATCAAATAACATATAGTTTAGATGGTTGGATAGGACAAACACATATATGTGAGGCCCATATACCATCTTCACTGGGAATATAACTGTTTAAAGATATGTCACACAAGGAATAATGACATTTAATGTGGTGATAACATGGGATCCGGTCTTATAGCATGTATGAGTATAATTTTTAAGTAACCATGTGGAATGTATCGACAGATGGTGATTTTGTTTTTTTTGGCATATATTTCATATGATACACATTACCATGGGCATTGTGAAGGATATTATCGCAGAGGAGGACCATTTTTTTTTTGATCATGTGTATTTGATGATCTCCAATCACCTTTATTCCCACATGATTAATTCTCATTGTGATCAAAAAGAGGATGTGATAGACATAGAAACTACACAATCACTCTGATCAATTATTGGATGGTGAGTGACCCGAATGGAATAGGGAATAAGAGATAGATTTAATACCCAAATCTTCTATGATATTAATATCATGTTCAATAATGGATAGATAATGGGATTTTAGGAAAACATCCCCTAACTTATTTTTTAAATAGATAAAATCGCATCGACTCCTGGTTATGAACTTAAATGAGAAGAGGATCAAGAGTGAAACCTTCCCCAATTAAGTCTACTGGATTACTCCTTGAGGTATTTTTAATTTTTTATTTGACAATGGATGGGATAAGGATCCAATTGTACGTCTCAGTGAATAGGAAGAAGTTCCCCTCACTATCTTGAATTCGGATTTCCATGTTAGTATCTCTATTTTTGGGACATTCTTTACCATCATAATGTATGATTAAATTCATTCTTAGGCCCCCTTTCTTAATGATATTATCAATTTTACCCCATTTACTATTGGTATGTTTTATCAATAGTTCACCCCGGTCTGCCTAATGTATTTTTCATACACATCGTGCAGATACGGAGGTTTACTTGGCCTGATACCAATATAATGGTTCCCCAAGGGCACTATGTGGTACTAAATTGAATGATTGGAGGATTTAATATGACCACAGATGTTATAAAATAAAGGATTCCACAATATACAAAAAATGTTTCTTTGTGGGATGTGGTTCCATCCACCTAGTGTTTTCCAACATGGTTATGTGTTCTATTAGTATAGAGTGTTGTTATGTAGACATGGGTTCACATTGTGTACCATGATGCTACGTGGGCATAGGATTCATCAGTGTAGCATATTCCTAAGTAGTCTTCAGTTCATCCTTGGAAGCATTTCACTGTGTAGACTAGGGAACCATATAAATTTCTTTTTCTATGGGGGTTGATCATCAAAAAGGGGCCACTATTTTTTTTGGTTCGAGGCATGGTGTCCATTAATGGTTTTGGGAATATGGATGGATGAGTGAGTTCTTTTAGTTTTTTGATGCTTTGTAGCTGGTTTACCTACTCAAAATCAATTGATCTCTTGCCGTTTTCCAATTTTTTCCCATTTTTTTCATAGTCCCATTTTTTATTAATAGAGTAATGGAGCTACTAACTTTCGAGATGGTCGATCATCCATGGTGGGTTTAAGGGAGTTTGTATTTAGGGAGTGCAAAACAACATCCACTCCTTCAAATTATTTAATTGTTCATAGGGGATGGAATAGACAGACAAAACCCATGAAAAACTTTTGATTTTTGGAGTAGGGTGAACCTTGGGGTACATGAATCACTATAATGATCCCCAAATGATATGGTTTCATTCTTGGGAATCAGTGAACATTTCCATGTTCTACATAGGATTTCGTTTTTGGGATTCTATGAAGAGTATTGATCCACGTACAATGTTTTCTATACAATCTATATCTCTAAACTGGGGCTTTAAGTCCTTAAAATATTTTATAACACTTCATTGGGTTTATTTTTTTCCATAAATAAATCATGGAATCCACTTATCAATTGAAGCATATTTTTCACGACCCAACTAATTCCCCATCCCAATTTTCCCTGATCGAGATGAAAATGGGGTGATTCTAATGACGTAATTGGTCATGTTTTTAATCATTTTGAGTGATTTATGTGGACCCATTGATGGGACCAGGTTACTGATTTGGTATACTAGACTCAATAACTTTATTTCCAAAATCATCTATATTAATTTATCCCTCAACGAACACTCGTTGCTAACTTCCTCCCCATAGGATCCTAATTTGGAGATGATATTTCCTAAAACTCAATGTAATCAACCACTAATGATACATCCATTGTAGATCATTTATTATTTCATTGTGATAATGTAGTTCCTCATGTAATGATTATTTTTAATACGAATGATCTTCCTTGGATACTTTGTGGTCAAGTGGTTCCTAGGATAATGACTCATAGGACAATGGTTAGTGGAAGGATGCTTTACAAGCTTATGTATTATTGTGATTTAAAAGGATTCATGGTTTTAGTTTTATTTTTCTATGTATAAATGAATGTCAAATGTTTTTTAATCATTACATAGGGAAAAAATTTATTTATATAATAACTATTGAATCTGCTTTCATGGCTATAATTATGATAATAACTTCTATTACAAGGTACATTGATGATGATCTTTGGCTTCACATCATCCCTCTGGATGTTAATCTAGAGAATTGCCATTTAAAAAAACATCTGACTTACTCATATTCTGAATGATCGTCACTGTATAGAATTAATCATTAAGACGATGTTCCCATTATATTAACTAACTAGAATCATCAATTGGAATGGTTTGAGGTGTCTAAGGATAATTTTCATGTTAACATCACTATAGTAGGGAAGATACTTCAAAGACCAATTCACATTAAATACTCTATATTGAATGTTTATGGTGTACTTAGTGAAAGAAACATAAAAATTAAATATCATTTCAATATATCATTCAATATTATCATTCCACCTTCAACCTCTCGTGGGTGATCCAAATGGAGGGTGGATCTCCATGTGGGACTTGAGGTATGAAGGGAACATCTAAAATGAATAGTATTTGGAGTTCTGGGTGCACTAGAAATACATCAAATTTCTAAATAAAGGGAAGTTCAACATCTAATAACACATTTTATGGATTTATCAAATATCAGTGTTGTCACCAACCATGATTTTTCGTGAAATGATAATCCATTGGTGTCTAAATACAAAAAACATTCTACTAATCACATGATGAAATCATGGTCATCTTATAGGATATCTACCAATTTAGAGGAAGTACCATTCCCTAAGATGGGTATGATGTTATTCTCATGTATCTAATTCTTGTGAGGACAATGTATAGGTTCCTCCATTGTCTGGATTCCAATTGTTCTCGGTTGAGAAATCACTAGGTCAAACCCTTCACACTCATTCACATATCCCATTAAGTGATTGGATAATAGTGTATCTACAATATTATGGTCTCAAGAAAATTATTTTATTGAACGAGAATTTTCCAACTCAATATTCTATTTGTTTTATAGGTTTATTACTAGTTTTCTCTCAATGGAGGCCATTAAACTACATTTATCTATAGGATAAGGTCAGATATTTCTCCAAATATTTGTGTGGTAGTATTATTCATTGTTTTGTTATGTGGGAGTCTCTTTCCATATCAAAATATTTATACTGGTGTCAAATACTAATCATTAATATTGTTTGTCAAACTTATAGAGGGACAACATATAAAATTATTTTTCCCACTGTTTATCATATTTAAAATTTTTTGGTTAGATACAAGAGAGAGAATCCCTGAATTTCCTTAGCAGACCCCTATATGTTTTTATCAATTTATAACTGATCATATCTAATGCATGGAATATCATTGTAAAATAAAAAATCCCCATTCCACCTTTATTCCTATACTTATATAAATCTCTGGAATCCAAACGACATCTTTAGACACCAAAAATTTTGTTGAAATTTTTTATTGATCTATCCCTCTTTAAATTATTTTTTAATCTAGTACTTTCATGTACAGTGGAAGAATATGGTTGAGGGACACTACATGACTATTCATATATGATCTCATTTAATGATAAAATTTTATCTACATGAGTAGTTGGTGTCACCATTTTTGAACCTTATACACTTTACATATTTTCACGATAATTTGGATTCTTGCAAAAAATTTCCCATTTACCCCCACATGATTAAAATGAAATCACAGCCAATAATTAGTCACCAATTAGTTTTTATCAAGATGCATTAAGACCATATTTTTTTAATTTCTCAAAATACAAATAAATATTCAACAAACATTTCATAAGGATATGCAACTAAATGGATAGAATATTGTCTTGATGGGATGTTAGGTAAACCAATCTCAATACAACATAAACTGGTGGGTTCACATTATTCCATACATGATACACTATCATCGCCATTTCTATGGAAGAACAACTTGTGTTCTAAAATTTCAATCGCTTCCGGTGAACCACATCCTCAACCTATATCATTTATGAAAGATATTATCATATATAATTTTTATCTGTAACATCCCATAACACTATTGATGATTGTCTTAGTGGGACAACATCGGGAACCTCATCAATTGAATTCATGACTATTACCATTGTTCCTGAGACTTAACATGTGGAAGATATTGGGGATTTTACCACTTTTAGATCTCATTTTAGAGTGATCCAATCTTTCATAAATGTAATATTGGATTATATACCATTATAGGGAAATGAGAATGGGTTGCACCATAGTTCTTATTTCCAACATCTTGCTTTACAAAAATTGGATTGGCACGATATTAAATCTATCATAAAAAATAATCCTTAATATAATATTTGTGATAAGGTGGAAAACATTATTCCACATTTATATGGATTAGGGATTCACATGTTACATTTCCAGTACTTTCAGATCATTATCCACCAGTTCCACATGTCTTGAAAAGACATGGATTTTTTAGAATGTGATATGTTCTAGTTAAATACTTCTAATATACATTTGTAAGGAATAAGGGATACCAAAAATGGGATACACCTCATGGTTGATGAAAAAGTATAGTTTTTTATTTTTATGGTTTCAATGACTAAAGATCTAGAAGAACACGGGTCACACATGGTTAAGTCAATGGTTCGATTCCTATAATAAAATGTGTTACTCTAAGTAATCAAATAAAATGTTCGAGAACTCAGGGTTATTTTTATACACCTATAACCATTAGGTGAAACAAAAGCTGGGCATTTCTCTAGTCTAGAGTGGGATCTTCATTGCACACAGTAGGTGGTACCTGATAAACTATATAAATTATGTCACGTATCACTATATCCATTTAGATTTTTTATCCCGTAATGGTAGAAAGAGACTATAAGATGAAGATTCACATCAGAAAAATAAACAATGAATGGAAATATTGAACTTCCCATCCATTTTTTCTCATTATTCCATCATCTCTTTTCAATTTTTAAAGTATTATTGGATTTGAAATATTTTAATGAAATAACTTGTGGGGATCTAATTTTTTCTAATCTAAGAGAACCTACGAGAATAGTTTTAATATTTCTATGGATACATAAAATAACCAATAAAAATTGTATATTTTTAATTACCATGCTAATTTTTTTCAATTTCTATTAATATGAGGGCCTAGCAGGATGACCAAAGATTTTCATAGGCCTAAAAATGTTTTTTTACCAAACATGTTTTTTTATTTTTATTTTTATTTATAAATTTATTAACCAAAACATGAAAATTATTTTTCTAGAAATATGGGAATGGAATTTTATCCATGGAACCTTATGGGGGTATCTATATTTTTTTGTTCTGTGTTTATTTTTTGGGATGTTTAGATTCAATCAAAATGGACTATTGAAATAGATTTTTTATATCAAACATCATTGAGAATTAGTTATGAGGTGAATACCCAAAGAATTCATGTGGTCCAAGAATGTAAAAATATTATTCATACATATGAAGGTGCAATTATGATTCTAGATTTTTTGATTCTTGATCTAGAGATTGATATAGAAAATGTACACGTTGATTAACATTGTAGAATGATTTAAAGGTGGTTTTTAGTGTACGGTTTTCAGAGATTATGGAGATATTAGAGATATCTCTTAAGAGTGAATTTAAATTTGGATGATAGACCCTTTGTGGGAAATATATGAAAACCCAATTTTGGAATATCATTTATAGTAAAATAAAGGTTTTCCCAAGACATTTAACATTCATTTATAATGGATGGGGGTTATAATTATCATGGGTTCTCATTACAGTAATGTGTTATTTTTCCTGGAATTATTTATGAGAATGATGAAACAGTATGTACTGGCACAACACATGAATGGGAAAACCACTCGTACAGTAATATGGCATGTGTGTAGGATGGTAGAAGGATATTTCATTTTAATTTCATGAGACAATAACCAAGAACACAAATATGATGTATTATGGAAATAATTTTGGGTGATAAATTTTTAAGGTCATTTATATTTGATATAATGGTTATCACATTCCAATGCCATGGTGATATGACCCATAATTCCTTGGAATCATAAGGTTTGAAGTGGAAATGATGTAAGATGATCTGGGAGATTCCAAATATGATGTGTAGCATCGGATGAAAAATTCATTGGGGAATATGGAGATAGAATCTATATAACTTAAGGATGAATTGTCTATTTGTTGATAGGCCTGTTTGGTGAGATATTTATGAAATTAAAACTAACTCCCCATTTCATTGGATAGTGTAATATTTTTTAGATTGAAATATCCTTGTACATTGTCTCTAGTTTGTGTTATGGAGGACCCTGAATATAGATGGAGAATTTCAGTTCAAATTTCATAGATAATGGGTACAAATGTTTTTCTTTCACATGACTAACCCCTCTACTTAAAAGGGGTAATATTTATATTAAATTTTAGCCAATGATATAAGGTTGGGTGTCACTACGTATATCTTCATATTGAGAATCATACCACATTATTTTTGGGTATAATCCATGGAGTAATTGATTTATTTCCTAGAGTGGGTGGAGTTTTTTGAATATGTTCTCACAAATAGGGTGAGAACCCATACGAAAAACCCATATGAAGATCTATCTCATACATATATGGGTGGGGAATTATTTATTGTGAATTTATCAGGATATATTATTCAAGAATCACTAAATATCCCATAAAATTAGATAATCAATCCATATGTAATTCTATGGTGAAACATCCCAATGATGTTCTCGCCTAGACACAGGGAAGGGGGAACAATATTTGGAATGTCTAGGCCCATAATTTGGGATTCTGGCATCACTATGTAAGATATGATAACAGAAATCCTAAATGCTGTAGTTAATGGAAATCATGTAGTTTTGTGTTGTGTGATTAGGACAGCAACCATGAAGTTCTATGTAATGTGGTAAGGATGTAAGAAACTCGATGTGGAAAATTGAATCATGGAGGTCAATAAATTATAATTGGGAATTTTTGGAATATCTATAAAAGAGTAATTTCATGTTTTTTGTTCAATTATTCTTATGTTGGTCAACCAGTGCATCCTATGCGTGGTAAACTGGGTATGACAAAATTTTAGTGTCATGATACATAGACTTTATAATTAATGTTAATTTCATGGGACTTGGAAGACATTATTTCTTTTATTTTTCGATCATACATCAATGACCATATTTTATCGATACAATGAGTAATAAAATAGCTCATTGGGCCATGATGTTCCAACATAAAAAGGGATTGAATATAGAGAATGTAAATAACTTTTCTACTTGCCCCAGATTATGATAAATGATATAGTTAAAAAAGTTGTACAGCTTCTTATAGGGGTGGAAGAGACCTCTCTTAGGGATGAATTCTTCTCTAGGTGGTAGGAATTGTTTTGTATATTTCAGAAAATCCAATTGGGGAGTATTATGCATAGTCAAAAAATGTGTCAGGAGGAAAATGAAATCCCATTACAGATGGAATGACAAAGAATTGGGGATCCATAATTTCCCACGACATGGACTATTATATGAGTATGGAATTTTGCTAAGTAATTAAGAAATATTCATACCAATCGTGACCATGGACTGTGAAATTCCGAACATAGATCTGACTCAAATGATGAGGGGATATTTTTGATTCCTTGATGGAAAATAGAATGAGGGAACCTAAATTAAGATCTCATATATATAACAATTTATATATATATATGAGGGGTAAAATGCTTTTCTTTTACACATGACTTCAACTAGGCTATTAGTTCAAGGAATCAGTACACATATTGATGATATGAGAATCAAGGAACTTATAGTTCTTGAAGTACCGTTCATTTTATTTTCGTGAGGAAAGTATATTATTTATCGAATTTGAAAAGAAAACAATTTGGTTGGTCCCATGATTATAGACTTCCTAATCACTACCAATCCAAGGATGTCAGGGATCAAGGAAAAATATTTCTGAAATATGCACCAACCATGTACTTTAATATCATTTGGTAAGGATGTATGGTGTTCCTATTATGGTTATTCGACGAAGACCATTGTTAAAAAAAATTGAATGGATATTTTTTATTCATGGGGAGAATTATTTATGGAATCTCATAATCCCACAAGATCCATGCCTGGTGTCGTAAACAAGGTTTTGAAATTTTTTATTCCACCCCAAAAAGATAATCGAAATTAATGATAGGGAAATCATAATTTCATGGAGTATGGAATATGATATAATAACATGAAGTCACTATGTATCTAATTGTAGTGAGAAATAATCTATATGTACTTCTGTGAAATAATAAATGTTAAGGTCCTAACTGCACACAGGGATGGTGTAATTTTTATTGGTTGTGACTTGACCCGGTATTAGAAATTCATGTGTCAATATATATTACATGAATATGGTAATAAATCCATATGTATATATAAAATATATCACCACATAGGTCTAACCCATATATGAGGAGGGGGATTATTTTTTTATTTTGGATAAAACAATGATTTGAGATCCCAGAATCACTATGATTCCTATGATGGAAGTAATCAATCCAAATGTAGTTATAAAAATCATTCCTTACATTGATCAAGATCATGTATAAAGGGAGGTAATTTTACATAAAATAGAGTTATAAATTAAAGGACATCTCTTATTATTCCAATCGTTGTTTTTATTTTATATAGTGGTGGGGATAATTTTTTCAAATTTTTCATCTAGGCTCAGGACATAGGGTCTAAGTGTTACTGTGTATACCATTTTATTGAGAAACAATCCACATAATGTTTTGGGGAACAACATGTTAGAATACAAATTATATAGGCATTTTCCTCTCCAGTGAGGACATTGAATCATCACATTTTTGAAAGGACTCCTATAATTTTTTCATTGGTAATGAATATATATTAAAAAGATGAGATAAATACAATTACTATGAATTATTACATAATTCAATAAGAAAATTTACCAAGAAATTAAACATCATGTGATCAGGACAATATGGTGTTGTGAACATTTAATTCATACAACCATGAAAATCGTGTAAATATGTTTATCATCCATCAAAAAGGACAATGTGGCCTCATAATTATGGGAATTATGTGGACTAGTAAAAAACGAACATGAAAAGTGTCTTTCAGGATAGTGGTTAGTGAAAATCATCTTATAAACTGGAAAATTTTTTGGTCAGTCAAAATGTAGGAGGTGTGGGTTTCACTACATATCAAGTGAGGGATTGAGATTGGTCATATATAGTTCATGAGGGTGGCATGGTAGATGACTGGTTATGGAAAAGGGGGTGTCCCCATTGGAGAGGACATTATGGTGACCCACAAATATCGTGAGGTATCTTGCATTTGTGAACTTTGATGAGGATATTGTCTATCATCATATGATGAGATCATTGTCATTGATTCCTCTAATACAAGCCTACATATGGCATACCATGTTTTACATGGGGTGGTGCTACATTTTATCAATGAATATAGTGGATCATGATGGGGTGAAAATGTCTTATGTGGGATTTTTATATTAATTAGTGATGAGTTGACATGATAGGAGGGACAAGGGGGCCCTTCACCTTAAAAAATATCAACACATTTTTTATAGGGGAGAATTCCCCAATACCATAGGGAAATGGATTATTAACTAGATTATGATGGGCCTTGAGTAGGGAAAGGATTATAGATATCTCTATGATTCCCAGGAGGAAGGTAATTATGATATACATAGTTCTGAATAGATAACTATGTTGGTATGACCCATATGAGGTGTGTGAGAATATTTTTTGGTGTATAAAATATCATTACAGATATGAGAATAACTATGTATTGGTTGATGGTAGGAATCAATCTAAACATTGTTCACAATGTTGAGGTGTGGTGGGATACCTACAAAAATCTTAATGTTTATATTGGGTGAGGTTCGCAGTAGTTTGTAGATTTTTTTCATGAAGGGGGAATCAAACATGAAATTTAACATCGTACAGTAAAGTAATTAGTTGGATAGTTTTACAACATGCAGTGAGGATGACAATTTAATGTTGTATGACATCGTACATTGAAGAAGTTGTTTCCATACAGTTTTATCATTTCATGACATGGACGATGTGGAGTTTAGAGGTTTAACATATTCATTCAAGGATGATGGTGTTATCCATTTTAACATCGTGTGGCTAATAAAATAGTTATATTGTTAAGGGTATGTGTCAAATAGTTACTCAATAGTTTATTGTTAGGCCGAAGATTTGATATTGTGATCATTTATCACAAAAATTATTGCTCGATTAATATTGAATAGGTTGGTTTATAACAGAACTCTCCAGCTATCTTGATCAAAGAATATGATCCATTGGGTTAGAATTTGTGCATGGAATAAAGACCCTCAGACATTGGTTCATGCATTGGATATTTCATTCAAGGTAACATTGGATTCCAAAAAACAAACACCATATCTCCCTCATGGAATGATTGATATAAAACATTTATTAAATTCTTTCTCAATCTGATTTTAGTTGATATGAAAGTGATGTGATGAATTTAGTTTCTTCTCATATGTTCACTCTAATTCATATAACCATCTCTAGAATTTCTCAACAATGTATTACTGATTCAAACCACAAATGTGGAATGAGGGAAATTTTACTTCAGTGGTAAGGACAACCTATGTCACATGTGAAAATAAATATGGGGTTTTTCATGGATGTATAGGTTGTAGTCAGGTAAACCCACATGTAATGTAGGATCATATATAGACAATAATTTTTATCATTATCTACCATTTTTGAGTGTATTTGATATGGAAAAAGTAATGGCTTATGTTATTCAATTTCCTAATGCATTATAAAAATATGAATGTTTTCATTTGATGTTATACTCCCGATATACCTTAACTAACTCAAAAAAATAGAAATAGGTGTTGTTTTCCATTATGATTTTATGAGGAACACCAAATCTATGAATGAGGAATTCATTAAAAGCTATCCATATTGCATTCGTCTAACACACTGGTGTGTATGTATTTGGCCTAATTGGAGAATGAGTAATTTTTTCAGGGAATATTATTGAATAGCATTGAAATGGAGGGATGATATAGTACCCCAATATCCATAACCAATATAGAAAATGTCAGGGAGTATTTACCATCATTCAGGAACTCCGGGGGATGATTATTGAATTTTGAATTCACCTAGATGGAATTATAATTTTTGGTAAATTATTTTCAAACCCTCTTCATAGTGGGATATTAGTACCGAAGCCTCTGTATAAGATGAAATTAATTGAACCTCGAATGGTGGTAATTGTATAATTAGATGTTCACATTATTCATCATCTAAATAGTCTTCTATTAATTAAATGATCAATGATGTACCTCATCAAGGGCCCCAAAAATATATCATCTTTTAACGATGTGTAACTTCATATAGAACAATGTTTACTACTAATCATCATATTTTCTCTTTCCCTTCTATATCTGATGGAATGATTCCATTATGAAGGTATTCTATAATGATTATCATCCACTGAGTGGTATGATCATATGGTTTTTGGATATGCCATATTTCATTGATCTGTTCTGTTATAACTTGAACAAACTGTGATACAATCCATCCATGTGAATTGTTTATTATTATTTCATCCTATTTAAGAAATTCTAGAGCCATGTATTCATTTTCCAAGGCAACTACCTATGTATTTTGAATTAGAAAGATGTGTATTGATGTTGGATTTAGATGGAATTCTTCTATTAGTCCATAGAAATTTTCTATAAAATGGATTAGATCATATTTTTTATATCATGTTCTATGTTGAACTACTTTATGAGATGTTTTGAATCTCCTTTTGTATTATTGTCATCTAATTTAACTAATAGATCATGGTCTATCCCTACGATGAGGGCCTAATATTCATTCTAATTGTTTTTACATCATAATATCATTATGCACAATTAAGGTAAGACCTATTTTTATAGAGAAATAAGCAGAAATCTACACACAATATTAATGATCTTGTAATTTTACATATTTTTACCCTTTTTATTCTGAATACATCATTAAAATACAAGTCTCATATTTTGGGAACCACTTTAATAATGATTATCTTTTCATCATAAATATTGGTATATAGTGATGTCAATTCTACTAAGTGATGTTCCTCAATATATTATGTTGAAATATAGATTTTCACCAAATTCTATGGCACACACTAGATTAAAAAGTTTTGTAGGATCACCCCCAGCCTGAATGAGACATGTTTAAAATTGGATGGTTGATAATATATTTGATTATTTGGGTATGAGAGACCAAATGGACCTCATTATTCTCCAAGTAATTCCACGGTTTCTAAAATATAGTGAGTAGCGAAAAATATATATTATTGATATCTAAATAAGGAGTCTCATTATCATGAATGGTGAAACTGAGTAAATAATTGGTTTTTCAATCCCTCCATCATTCTATTGTCTGGGGATGTCTCCGAGTTACCAATATTGGGATATCATCTACATGATGAAGAGTCTTCCATATAATGGTGAAAATCGAACCAATATGATTAAAATATATTTCTTCATACTATCAAATGCTTCTTAATAGTCTATTTCTACTGGTATGTAACCCCTTACTTCATAAACCTTGTGAATTCAAATAATTTACCTGTAAGGGTGGCTATAATGTGTTAGATGTAGGCCATATTTTATCAATTTACTCTATATTGATTGAGGTTTTGTAGAGGCTAAATACCATTGATATCAATCATATTCTCATGGATGACTATGTTTCCATGATGGAGTATGAATAATATATGAAATTTCCCTATGGTAATAACGAAATAACAATTAAACATGTTCATTTTTTGCAGTTTCGTAGTTGTATGTTTATAAAAATTTAATGACCATCCAGGTTGTCAGAGCACTATTGATATTTAAATATATAACCTTCAACATAGAAATCAAAAAAAAATTCAATAATGGTTTAAATATGATATGCAGGGCATGTTGGTATGTAATGCTAGGGTACTTCAAACCAATGTTCATTAAAAAATTAGAAAACACACCATGGGGTCCTTGACGTCGGAAACACCCAATGTCTCATACATCTCTAACAAATAATCAACCATCATTCCAATGGAAGGAATTCATTGGGGAAGCATTCCAGTTACACTTACAAAATTACATTGGTAATTAGGATAGTATTTCAAGGTCATTGTTGAATCTTCTTTTCATCACAGAGTCTAAACGACGGAAAAAGGGAAATACCTGAGCATAAAGTGATTCATCCTTTGAAGAAACATCAAAAATCAACAAAGGCATGAACAAGGATTTTCTCCATCATGGGCCACATAGGTTTCATTACAGTCATGCAGGTATACCTCCGCGCCACATATTGGGTGCACCGGTGACCTGAGCGCCCTATTTGATTTTTGCCCGGGGTCTTTAGCTGCCTATAAATACCCCTTGTGGGCCATCGATTTCAAGGACCAAAAAATTCCAAAAGCCCGATTTAAGCTCCTTGTTCCCAAGTCTCTTCTAGAAGTCTTACAAACACTTATAAGGCAATTTCTTACCTAAAATGGAAGATCTAAACAGGTTAAACAAGGCCTAAGTGTTGAAATTCATCGACACCTGTGCGCCTAGGTATTTAAACCCTTAAGGAATGTAGACACACTTGCACGCCGCCTTATCCCTTCCCAAGAATCTATGCACCTCTCTTTTGGAATCCCCAAGGGATAATACTAAGGGCTTGAACCAAGCCTCTCCCAATTATTATCTTATGGGTTGACCGTCGCACAGGTACCTATGTGTCACGTATGTATACCTGCGCGATAAGGACCTGCGCGCTCACGCAGGACCTGTGCACCTACTTCTTTTTGGGTTCCCTCCTGCCTATTCACCTCTCTTCTTCAAATACACCTCTACTATTCAATATTAAGCCTTAAAAACCCTCTTCAAAGTCATTTTGGCATGGTTTCCTTGTTGGCCTCCTTGTCTAAAAGGAATTTTGTGGAATATATCTTAAAACATAGTGATTTACATATCTTTATGTCACTAAGGTTAGAGATTTCATTCATTCATCATCATCCTTTAAGATGAGAGGATCTTTAACCTAGGCCACCTTTCCATGAGTAAGCCCCAATCCATGTTCTCTAAACCCAGTCATCCTCCTTAGGAGTAAACCTCGAGTCCCCTATTCTTGGGCCTCCTTTTCAAGAGTAATCCCTAGTCCAAGTTCTCTTAACCTGGGCATCCTCCTTAGGAGTATTCCCCAAGTCCCCTATTCATGGGCCTCCATTTCAGGAGTAAGCCCGAGTCCATGTTCTCATAACCTAGGCATCCTCTTTAGAAGTAAGCCCCATGTCCCCTATTCATGGGCCTCCTTCTCAAGAATAAGCCCCAGTTATCAAGTTCTCTTAATTTTGGGAACCCTCTTTAAAAGTAAGCCCCAAGTTCTCAAATTTGGGCATCCTTCTCAGGAGTAAGCCCCAAGTTCCAAATTCCATTAACCTGGGCCTCCTCCTTAGGAGTAATCCCCAGTCATAATTCCCTTTAACCTGGGCCTTCTCCTTAAGAGTAAGCCCTAGTTTTCAAGTGCCTTAACTTGGGCCTCCTTCTCAAGAGTAATCCCCACTTGTAATTACCTTTAACCTGGGCCTCCTCCTTAGAAGTAAGCCCGAGTTCTCAAGTCCCTTAACCTGGGCCTCGTTCTCAGGAATAAGCCCCAGTCATAATTTCTCTTAAGCAGTCTTAATTTTTTTTGATTTGGACTTCCTTCTCATGAATAAAACTGAAATCATACGACCCCTCAAATATGGGCATCATTCTCAGGATTAAGTCATAAGTTAAGTATCCAAATATCCATAAAGCACATATACCTTTATGTACCTTGTTCTCGGGTTTCTTATTTGATGTAAATATTAATCTTCATCTATCTAGGTAGTCATACATACATAAGGCCCACATTATATCTTATGATTGCATCTTTTGTGGCACAATCGTCTGGTTTTGCCAATACCTCTTGTTTATCACACCGAGCATGACTCACGTGAGCTTAGAGTGTAAAAGTAATTATTAAATCTTTCTTTGAGCCATCAATCAGGCATAAACATCATACTTCTTTACTCGAACTATGTGGGTTCTGATTCCTTCTCTAAACAAGGATACGTAGGTATCCCATCTACGGGTACGATCCCAACTATGAAATAATCCATGTCCTTATGAATGAAAATAAACTTCAAGTGCCCCACTGAGTGGCTTTAAAACCAGTATGATTATCATAATGACAAAGATATTTCTATATAATGTGTTGAAGGATAACATTGACTAAGCATCTCTAACAAATACAGATGATTCTATATCGATGAAGAACCTAGAATACATATAAAAGATTCTCTAAATCTCATACATACAAATAATTGATTGTAAGATCTAAAGGAAATAACATTTTTCATATGTGGTAATTTAATAAGGACTCATGAACATAACTTAAATCTATAAAGAGTGTCCCTGAGTAGACAATAATTCCCCCCAAAATGGTGTGATGAATCCGACCACCCATCCTCTCGACAAATGCAAATTCTTAAGCCTCATCCGTTCACAACTAATGAGCACCTACCTTTGGAAAGTAGGTCCAAATGGATATAGAATCATTGGATGTTTCCAGTTCTACGAACAAACCCGTTAGAAACCGCTTGTAATGTTTGATCCTTAAACAATCGAGGTCATCCCCATTTCCATAGGAAAGAAAAAATAGTGAACCAAACTTGAATCCTTAACCAAGTTAAAATGATGTTTTACTTATTTGTTAGGCCCCTATTTAAACTCAATGAGAGGGCCAACAAAACAATCAACAACATATGTACACATACAAAAGATGTAGTGGACGAACTTATCTTGATTATGTCTATTATATCAAACAGGATCTCTTTTCCAAGATCATCTTCATTACAGAAATGGATTCTCTTAAGTTCACACCTGTGAATACCTCTGCTGTGAATGCCTCTGCTAAAACTCATACTAGACCATCATTCGTTCTGAGGATGACATCTCCTACTCAGTGTTATCAATGATGGGTATCAAATGTGATGGTTAAGGAATACTGTCAAAATGGTTCTATTCTGACTCTAGAGGCCGCTCGACAAGCCCTCCAAGTCAATAATTCACCATGGTTGTCCGGACAGCGACGACCAGCGATCAAGAAACAGGTGGTGCCAACCACCGTCTCCAACCATTTTGGGTCGTTATCCCTGGAACACAATCACTTGTCCCTCCCATATTCTGGGGAGGTGGATGAGAAGGTCACTTAAGGCCTTAATTCAAGGAGACAGGAGTCCTTCCCAAGGGCTCCCATGAACAATCGTCGTCAAACTCGTGCAGTAACGCGCCCTCAACATGATGAGGGTATCGTCTCTAAGCATTCAGCTCAGGTTTCTCAAAACCAAGTAGGCAAGAAGAACTGAAAAAGGTGAAATCCGATCAATAGTGAGCAGGATCTTATCTCTTCCATTTCAGGATAATTCCAGCAACCTAACTTGGTGGAAAGCAACGAGCGGACACACACACCCGTCCGTTTTAATTCCATTGTCCAGCAGACTCATCTGGCAGCAACAAGTCAATACCACCCGGAAATTACAGTGGAGTATTATAGGCAGGAACATACACCTGTTTATAAATCATCAGCTAGTCAGCAGGCTCGTCTGACTACATACGATGAAGCCCACCAACGCAATATGTTGACAAATGGTAAACAGGCACATACATCTGCTTACAATCATCAATCTTGCCAGCAGCCTCGTCTATTAGTATTGAAGGAAGTTAATCAACCACGTTTTGTGGAGTGTAATCAATAGGCACATACACCTATTAGTATTGATCAAGCCTACCAACATTCTCATTTCGTATCACCCGGATAAGTCAATTGGGATGCCCCAATGACCAACAGGAGGCAGACTCAACTCTCTGCCCCCACACGTGAGTACTGTCAGGATTCACTAACAGTAAAAGGATGATAGGAGCAGTAATACACACCTACTCCAAACACGTAATGGACGTATATCCCCATTCCGGCAGCTGAAGTCTCCAAGAATATTCTGTTAATGGTGAAAGAGCAGAAGCGAATCCCTGCTCATATTCTGGGGGCCTGTCAGAATATTATAACAGCTTCAGCCGCATCACAGGGAAATAAATTCAAATCTATCCCTACTAGTGGAGTGACACATCAACATATCACTCTGGAATAGACACACACCTCTATTCTAGTCCAAGAGGGTTGTGGGGCATACTCCCTCATGTCATACGGACAACCAAGTCAGGAACATACACCTGATTTGAGTGGAGATAATCATCCTAACATGATCATTTCTCTGGAGTAGGAACATAAACCTACCCAAAATAACCACTTTCGTCAACAAGTGGTTCCCTAAGTGAGTTAGATGGCATCTAAGAAGAAGACCCTCCCAACACAGTCAAGAAATCAAGAGCCGATCTATAATAAGGCCTTTCTCGATGCTGGAGTTCTTGAAGCCCTCAGACAATTATCTATTGGAATTCAAGATTCTACTCCCTCATTTTCCAATAGTGGGATCATTAATTCCGAAGGTCTTCATCAGACACTTCCTCGTGAAGGCTTTGTTCATGAAAATTTGGTCGATCTCGAAGTTTTATCTTCAGATGAGAGCCACAAGAACCCTCTGTGTGGCCAAATGACCAAGGAGAAAAATGTTTCATCTATTGCTATAACCCACCATGGTGGTCCTCCCCATGATGATAAATTTAGTTGTTAAAGTCCTCACCGCAATAGTAATTCACATTTCCTAGAAAATGCTCCAATAGACAATGTAGTGATGAGAAAGTCCTCTTATCTTGAGATACTTTCAAATATGAGGCCAGTCATGTCTGATGTTTTACCACTAGATGGTGAAATACTATCTCAATCAGAAGATAGCCTAGGGTGCAGGTCATTCTCCGAACCACCCCTGGGTCATTCATCTTATAGTTTGATTAGTGAATTCTCTACCAATCTTGTTGAATCTGATGAAGCAACAAAGAAGCATCATCTCTGGTCTAATCAGGTAGAATAATCTTAATCGAATGATAAAGAGGAAGTGATGAATATGAGAAAACCACTGGAAAAAGGTGAAGTACCCGTCATGTTTTGGCCTCTGGCTGACTCTCAGTATGACATTCCAGAGATGTTGACGGAAGATGGAATTCATGATATTCTTATCAACATATGAAAAACTCTTTTTCAATTGAAAAGTAAAATATTATCTTATTATGAATATGAAAATCATGTCAAGATAATATAAGGGTTACAACACCAAATTGACTTGGAATCTCTCTCAGTTTCCCGATATTCGGAGGCTGAAAAGCAGCAAAGAGTCATTCAGCAATCATGCCTTGGCGCACTATGAATATTGCGTCAGTTAATTTCCAATACCCCATCTAGTATTCATATCATGGGATGGGGTGTTCATGGAGCACTACATTTCACTGTACTCTCCATCCAACAAATCCCACTGAAAATGGTCTCATGCAATGTCATTTCCCATGGCTGGACATAGGCAATTGGATTTTTTTGTAATCAAAGGCTTGATCAAGAACATGCCTCAACTAGTTCTTCTCAATGTTAATAATACAGAGAACAAGTTGTTGAATTACTCCTACATCAAGAAAATGATAATATTGAACAGGCTTCTCATTTAGAGCAAGCACATCATCAAGTGACAGGAGTGTCAGAAATCATCTAGCATTCATTTGAACAGGGTAATAAAAGTGGATGCAGGTTGATGCATCTAACCAATTTATAGACTAATGTCTGTAAGATCAGGAGAACATTAAAGAAAGTCTCAGATATAGCAGCTCAAGAACCACCCCAGCTCACCAGACTGAGGACTCGTTTAGCCCAACCCTCAGAATCAACAAATAGGATTCAAAGAGTTGTGCAGGAATAGTAGGAACAGCCCCAGTCCACCAGATAGGGGACTTTTTCAAATCATCAATCTATTCCTTATAGAAAGTAAGTCTTATATCAATTAGGGAAGAAGCTACAAGAGGAACGAAGAGCTGAATTATCAGGAGATTCCCTCCAAATTACGGTTCGTCAAGAAGTTCTTGAGGGATCAAATCGACAAAAGGCAATGTCTCATTAGGGACATGGAAGAAGACAATATAGCAGAAATGCTAATAGAAGGGATGCAATGTGTTATCCATAAATTAATTTCATCAATGTCATTGTTTCTGATCCCCTAGAACATGATTCTCATTTAGAGGGATCAGATGAAGAGGTTCCTGCTTAAGAATTTGTACGCACAGACACAAATGAAGAAGGTGTGCGTACACGAAATCAGAGGATTACCCAGAATCTGGGTGTTCCTTCAAATAACCAACTTCCCCCTCTTTGAAAGGTGTCCAATAAGGGGAAAGGAAAGAATCAGGTTACATACCCTTCCTCTAGAGAAGGCCAATAGCTCTTATTAGAGAAAATATTCGTGCAACAAGATAAAGAAATGAAGGAATTGAGGAGGTTGAATGCAGAACTACTTCAAGGTAGTCTTCCTTTACAAGGGAATTTGTTGCAGCTACTGAGATAGATCATGAATATACTCCTTTATCAGTACACCCTCACAGGTCTAATCCTATGGGCCATGTGCAACAACAACTAGTGGTGTTATCATCAGTTGCAGTACCAGCCACTGCATCTGTCCAAGCTCCAGTTATTGCACCTGCTCATGTCCAAGCTCAACCAGATGTTTCTCAAAAGTTAATAACTACTATATAGTCATTAACAGCTCGGTTGGAAGCTATATAGGGAAAACGTGCTCAAATTCAACTAGAAAGAGATATTACCTTGAATAGGTTAATGCAATTCCTCCCCCATCAAATTTTTCAAGTACCACATTCCCAATATTTAATGGTTCGGGAGACCCAGAGCAACACTTAACACATTTTTTTTCTCGTTGTGATCCTATGATAGGAACCCCTCAGCAAAATGAAGTAGTTAAGCTCAGGTATTTTGTACATTCATTACAAGGGCCTGCTTTTGTCTAGTACACATGCTTGCAATCCCGGTCAATTACCAGGTGGGAGGATCTCTGTCAACGATTCCTTCTTCAATTCAGCTAATCTTTTCCAAAGACAATAGTTTTTTATCTTACAAATTTTAAGAAAAGATATAATGAAAGGGTTTCAAATTTCATTGCTCGCTGGAAGGGATTAACATATTCCCTAATCTTAGCACCCCCTCAAGAGGAATTATTGCCAATCTGTGTGGAAAATCTGCGTGATGAGTTACACACACCGTTGAACCCTGAGAAATACACAGGAGGGTTTCTGGAACTTACTTCGATCACTCAGCAGATTGAAGACTCTCTTATGAAGACTAAGGATAAAACTAGTGTAATTCCATCATCTCTAGGAAGGATAATGGGTAAATCAGATACTTCTACAGTAACGCTTAAATAATCACATGTACCTTCTTCTACTTCAAAACATTCATCTTATCAAAGGGCTCCACCTCCTGAGCGTCAACAACAGAGGCCGTTTCTTAATAATGATCAAATAGATCAATGTAACACCCTGATCTTCCATGGTACGCTTCTCTTTGAATAATACAGTAGCGTGTGTTGTACGCAACTTCGAGTTCTAACACACACCACGACTAATCAAAGTAGCCGTTATGAATAGTAATACCTACTTTTTAAAATTTTAGAAATTTTATCTCTCAAAATGGACTTCATTTTTGTATTTGGAGTATCAAATTTAGGTTAAGGTGAAATTTTGGTACTTTTCGGATAACTTTAATATTTTGATGAATAGAGAAAAATACTAAATTTTAATTAAAAACAACTTTTTTAATCAAAATAATTAATAGTGATAAATTATGGATTTGAGTAGTTTTAAAGTATAATTAGAATATATTTTTACCGTTTTATCTAATGGTGTTCATTAGAATTAATTTCACTTTGAAATTGGACATAAACAATTGTCAATCTTTTGATATATATTGTTTCTTAAAAACATGCTATTTGTTGTGACAGCGAAAATTAATTATAAAATAAATTAATTCAACTTATATGTTTGGAATTTTTTAAAATAGACATCATTTTTTAATTCGGAATATCAATTATAGTTTAGGGTGAAATTTTTCCATTGTTCCGAAAAACATCAATTTTTGATGAATAGTGAAACTACTAAGTGGTAGTTAAAAAACTGAATTTTTCATAAAACATAATTTTACCGCTTCTGTAATTGGAATTTATAAAATCCGAGAGACATGGTTAACATCAAGGAGTAAAATTTGGTTCAATGAGATGAAAATAATTTTTGGTAGATAGTAGCTTTTTACTTTTATTTACCACGGTTAAAAGTAAATAGGGTAATTAAGGGTAAAAATGATATTAATATTACCCTAACACATGTCCTAATTCTATTGGACAAGTGTATCTCAACAAAAAACAACCTTAGGAATAAAATATTATCATTTAGGTCCACTTGGATTAGATTAGGACATTTATTATCATTTAAATCAAAGAAGAGTTAAAAGAGTTAAAATCAAAGTTTATTTACTAAAACATGTTTAATATAGTGTTATACATAAGATAAATTCGATTGTAAATATTCATTAGAAAGATAAAATGATTTCCTAAATAATGATAATTTATTTATAATTTTTAGACATTAAATAATTTAATTTATTTATGACACAATGATGATGCAGTAATTACCATAATAGTGAAAAAATTAAACTAATTTATATTATAAATACCCAAATAAATATAATTTGAGACTTTTTATGAATTAAACTAATTTTATAGGTTAATAGGACATATTAGGATTTACGAAATTTACTTTTTTAGAAGTAATAATTCTGTTATGAGTTTTAAAAAAATCAATTATTGAATAGTGTCAAAATTGACATAAAAGAGTTTGTAAAACAAATATTATATTATTAATTGATATTAAATTCCTAAAAATCTAAGGTTTGGCCAAGAGACTTATATAATGATATTTGTATCATAAATGGACCACTTGGGGGTATCTTGGATGTATATAGTATGTTTATTAACCATATAATATAAAAATACGAAGAGACATTGTAAAAGTGAAACTAATTAACTAAGAGTTAATACTTGAAGATAAGGTTAATATAATGACAAAAACCTGTCTAAATTCTATTGGTTGAGTGGTTTTCGACCCATACCCACCTTAACCTTTAAATAATCCACTTTGGAGCCATTATAAACCGAATATGAATTTATTATAAATTAATATTTCTAGCTTTTCCAAAGGTGCCCCTCACCCCTCTTATAAAAGGGCACTCTCCCTTCTCATTAACTCACACCTTCAAAGCCTTTTGGTTAGGCCAAACACTGCCCAAATACTCTCTAAAATTCCCTAACTTCATCATAGAGTCCTTCCTTTAGTCAGAAATCCAACTTAAGTAGCCCTTTTGATCAAATCAAACGGAAGAACCCGAAGAAGAGGTAATGATTTCACCACCCTTTTTGAAGTTCCTTTCTTCTTCCACTTCTTCTTTATTTGTTATTACCATTATAAAATAATTAATCTAGTATCTCCTATATACTGTAATATTATTATAAATATGGTACAACCATATTCAGTATTCTATCCATCCTTTGAATGACATGTCACCATACATGCGTATGTACGGCTTACCGTCTCCACATCGTGGTGTAATTGTTATTCAATATATTATTATTTTTATGGGTATAATAATGATTTGTAATTCATATAAATAATAAATATAACATGATAATGATTCTTTATATATGATATACAATCCAATTATATATTATTTATATATCAAAAGAATGATATTTTTGCTCGTGCGTACGTACGGATTACCGTCTCCACAACAAGATGAGATTCATTTCCAAGATCACCATTCATCGACGATTATAAAAATATATATTACTAATAAGTATGTAATATATGACATAATAATTCTACTGTAGATATATATATAAGGATTTATTTACTTACATATATCTTATTCATTTACTTTCGTTCAATACTATATGAAAACAGAAACAACGTTTATGCGTACGTACGGACTACCGTCTCCATAAACGGTGTTTTTCCATTTCATATATATGTCTATTATACATATTTATATTATTAATATATATGATATATTTATCATTTTTTATATTATGGAATTATTTAAATCATGATCTAAGTGATACAACCAAGAGTAACAAGTTAAAACACGTACGATAAAGAAGGTGATTTTTACCCGAAATGATAACTTAACATGGAAATTATTATTAAATGGGTAATATAAAGTCATAAATGAATAATGTATGATATCATAAATATTAATATGGTTCTGGTATAATTTAATAACATACTAAGATATTCTTACAGGAGGTTAAACGTACCCTCGACTAAAGGAAAGTGCAAGGTAAGGGGTTTTTATCTCACTACTTATTCCCATGAGATTCATGCCATATTGCCACTATTACATTTTGTGTGGTGTATGTACTTCCCATAATTGTATACTTTGTGTAATACACTTTAATTTATGTGTATTTACATATTCATTGTATGATACCTCTTTCATGGGTTGTATGTTTCGTATGTTACCAAATTGGTAAGGGTTAATTCCTCAATCTCATCATTATCCGAGATTGTTTATGTGTAAGTATTTACTAGGACATTTTTATCATCCACATCCATTTTTCCTAAAAATGATTTCAAAATGAATATTTTAAGGATTTTGAAAGGTACTCTTTATCAAGATCATAATTTCAAATGTTTTAAAGATTTATCTTTCTAAATCTTTTTAATTAATGTCCATGATTTCAAAATGATTTTAAGGATTTATTTATATGGACATGAATGTTTTGAAATGATAATTCTTTTCAAAAGTTTCAAAGTGGTATGGGACACTTTGATTCAAAAATCTCTTTTAAAATTACTTCCTTTATAAATGTGTGACTTTTAAATGATTTTACAAAAAGGATATTTCTCCCAAAAAAATTTACTCATCATTTCCATCTATGTCAACATCCTTTGATGGATTTTAAGCTCATTTGAAGTTTATTTATTATAAAAAACATCCATTGAAGGTTTTCTGATATGTTTGACTGTGGATGTGTTATTTTTATACCATTCATGGTTTACGGAGAAATTATTGACATTTCGTATGCTAGTTTTAATACGAATGTTTATGTTATGTTTAAACCTATTCATATGAGGAATGCATTGGACTTAGTAAGTGACGGGTGGAGACTACTATAGCTCCTCGATGCATCGGTAGGTATTATGAGACAAACTAGTGTCTTGTCACAAGGCCTTAACAAAATCTTATTTGTAGTCTTGGAATGAGGCCTTGGCTATGTGGTTATGGTAGTCTGGCATTATGCATTCCATCATTATGAAAGTGGTTAGTGATATTGCTTGTGATTATTCTATTAGTAGAATATCCATGTGAATAAGTAAATGGCATTATTTCATTTTATTTCTGCCATATTATGCTGAAGTTAAAGTTTAAAAGGCTTTTTTTTAGTTTTATACATTTCCTTAAATGTTTATGCTTATTTTTGAAAGTTTCCGATGAATTGATTACCCTTACTGAGCATTTGAGCTCACCCCTTTCTATGTTTTATTTTGCCAGGATTCCAAGAAGTGTAATGTGATTGATATGCAAAGTTATGCCAAGGGAATAATGGCGTTAATAAGGATTATTTATGTTATTTTTTTACATCTTAAAGTGCAAATGTAACATTCATGTATGTGATCTATTTTTCAAGACTGCTAAACTGATCGGTCCTTCAGGACTTGATTCCTTGTAATCATGCCAATGTATTAAAATAATGCACCGACTCTGGGTAACTTGGGTCGGGGAGTTATAGTTGGTATCAAAGGGAGGTTTAGCAATAACCTTGGAAACTAGATTTAGATAAACTCTGATTAGAGCACATATCCCTAAGACATACTTTGATGATTAGTATAGAATAACTTCCTAGAATTTTGGTATTGTAGAGATTTTGTGAGTTTTCCGAGAAATACATCCATGTCTGGATACGAGCAGTTAGAGGCGACTCTTACACAGATGTACCTAGGGGTAAAACCCGAAAACACCGCTTTGAGCTAGACTCGAACCGGAACTAGTGCACGACAACGGGCCTTGCTGCACTCTTGGTTACGACACTCCTGGGGGATATGCTTAGGATAATTATAATTTTCTTTACAAACCATTATGAAGGGATCATGAGTATATAATTACTGAAAGAAAACATTTTTATGATTATGGATTATATCCATAAACTGTTCAATTTTTTATAGGTATTTCACAAGTCTGGTAATTATTCATTGAAATTCATAAACTGAACTAGTTTATGCTATTGTATAGAAATGTCACCCAGTAGAAGGAATGTGAACTCCACTAATACGTATGATCCAAAGATTAATAAGGATCATAACTTTCATGGTATTAATCCATCATTTAGAAGGAAAATAGTCTCCCACATATTATCATCATATAAAGAAATAGTATCATGTGTGGATAAGATAACTAAAGAGTTTACTGAGTCCTATGGATTTTAAGGGAAGCAAGAGAAGAAAAGAATGTAAGAGAGAAAGATGGATAAAGGGAAGAGGGAAAAGAAGAATTTCCACATATGTGATAACTTTGGGAAGAAACACCCTGGAACTTGCCTGAATGGAATGGGAGTTTGTTATAAGTGTGTAGGAAAAGGTCATAAAGTACGTGACTTCAAGGGTAAGAAAATGGTTTCAAATATACAATGATTTATTTGCAAGGAGTTTGGACACTACGTGAACCAATGTCCCAGTCATCAGACTATGCCGCAAATGATGCTATTGGATAATAATCAAGTTATGATACTACCACAGATGAAGAGGAATGGATAGTGTTCCTATGTTGTTATTTTAGAATTATTTCATTTAAGTGTTGTATCAATGATGTTCTGGAAATAAATAAGGATTGTACTGCAGTACTATTTAATTAAGGATTTGAGATTTTATGGTACTAAGGAAAGTGACTCTACAGCGAGTTAATTTTTTTTTTGGAAATTACATGGTTGAAGGAAAGATAAACCTTAATATGGTCCTAATATTTAGGTAGTGATTTTGGAATAAGAGATGGTTGATTTTGGTAATTCAGGATGTTGTGGTGTTATAAAAGAATATATGAGGATGGCGTTCACATGTTATTACCTGGCAAAAAGGATCCTCATTATGTTTAACTTCCTTGTAAATTTTGGACTATGAGTTTGGATAATAGTATTTTGGATAAGACTAATGGTCGGAATGGATTATGTTTGAAAGGTTATTTTTTGGATTTTTATAAAAGGACAACACGCAGACTGTGTGATGACCCGTTGTGTCGGACAGAGCTGCGGAATCGAACCCACAACCATAGTGCAATTGGGATTTATCGCCTACAATTGTTCTACATGAAGTTCATGGATGGTATAATGTAGTTTCTTTACATAAAGGGTATGATATGTGAATTATAAATTCATTATATTTGGAACCCTATACGATTAGGATAAATAGAGTATTTTTGAGTTGTATTATGTTTTGGGGTGAAAGATGAGTTTGTGGTAGAAATTTATTAATAGATAAAACTCTAATTATAAAGTAAGTATATCTCCTTATGATCTTAGCCAATCTCATAAATAAATTCCTCAACATTAAGAAAAGGAACTTAGAACAAAAATGTTGTCCTAGATGGTACCTTAGATCATCACTAATTTATGGCTTTGGGATTGTTGTCCTTTTCATAGCCATTTTTTTACCACACTCCATCAGATAATTGATGGTTACATTTATCTTCCATATCCATATTTTCCTACATTGAACCCTAGTATGTGTTATTTTCAGTAATCTTCATACTTTCCACACTTTATTTTAAATAGATGCCTCATTAATTCATTTTTCGATGTGGGATTTCAACTAATATATTTTGAAACATCAAAAATTTGTTATCCTAATACCTTATGTTTCGTTGAACTGATGGTATTTTAAATCATCATAGATTGATGAATTTAAGGACCTCAATTTTAAACTTGTTTGTGATTGATGACCTCAATCACTACCTATAAATATTTATGTTTTTCCTCCAATTATATGTCTATAATTTCCACCAATGTCCTCCTAATCGAGATCATAATTTTGTGGTGACCCTTTCATTTCTCTTTTCATCTTTTTAAGACTAAATTTTATTAACCAATTTTCCGGTGTGGGTTTTTCCACAAAGATATTTTCTATTTTCAACCTTTTTTTTCAAAGAAAAATATCAAATTTTGAGGACACAATTTATTGAAGGAGGGGAGAATGTAACACCCCAAGCTTCCATGATACGCTTCTTTTTCAATAATACAGTAGCGTGTGTTGTACGCAACTTCGAGTTCTAACACACACCACGACCGATCAAAGTAGCCGTTATGAATAGTAATACCTACTTTTTAAAATTTTAGAAATTTTATCTCTCAAAATGGACTTCATTTTTGGATTCGGAGTATCGAATGTAGCTTAAGGTGAAATTTTGGTACTTTTCGGATAACTTTAATATTTTGATGAATAGTGAAAATTACTAAATTTTAATTAAAAACAACTTTTTTAATCAAAATAATTAATACTGATAAATTATGAATTTGAGTGGTTTTAAAGTATAATTAGAATATATTTTTACCATTTTATCCAATGGTGTTCATTAGAATGAATTTTACTTTGAAATTGGACATAAACAATTGTCAATCTTTTGATATATATTGTTTCTTAAAAACACGCTATTTGTTGTGACAGAAGGAATTAATTATAAAATTAATTAATGCAACTTATATGTTTGGAATTTTTTAAAATAGACATCATTTTTGAATTCGGAATATCAATTATAGCTTAGGGTGAAATTTTGGCATTGTTCTGAAAAACTTCAATTTTTGATGAATAGTGAAACTACTAAGTGGTAGTTAAAAAACTGAATTTTTCCTAAAAAATAATTTTACCGCTTCTGTGATTGGAATTTCGAAAATCCGAGAGACACGGTTAATATCAAGGAGTAAAATGTGGTTCAATGAGAATAAAATAATTTTCGGTGAATAGTAACTTTTTATTTTTATTTACCACGGTTAAAAGTAAATAGGGTAATTAAGGGTAAAAATGATATTAATATTACCCTAACACATGTCCTAATTCTCTTGGACAAGTGTATCTCAACCAAAAACAACCTTAGGAATAAAATATTATCATTTAGGTCTACTTGGATTAGATTAGGACATTTATTATTATTTAATTCAAAGAATAGTTAAAAGAGTTAAAATCAAAGTTTATTTACTAAAACATTTTTAATATAGGGTTATACATAAGATAAATTCAATTGTAAATATTAATTTGAAAGATAAAATGATTTCCTATATAATGGTATTTTATTTATAATTTTTAGACATTATATAGTTTAATTTACTTACGACACAATGATGATGTAGTAAATACCATAATAGTGAAAAAAATAAAATAATTGATATTATAAATACCCAAATAAATATAATTTGAGACTTTTTATGAATTAAACTAATTTTATAAGTTAATATGACATGTTAGTATTTACTTAATTAACTTTTTTCGAAGTAATCATTCTGTTATGATTTTTACAAAAATCAATTATTGAATAGTGTCAAAATAGACATAAAAGAGTTTTTAAAACAAATATTATATTATTAATTGATATTAAATTCCTAAAAATATAAGGTTCTGCCAAGAGACTTATATCATGATATGTGTATCATCAATGGACCACTTTGGGGTCGCTTGTATGTATATAGTAATTTTATTAACCATATAATATAAAAATACAAAGAGACATTGTAAAAGTGAAACTAATTAACTAAGAGTTAATACTTAAAGATAAGGTTAATATAATGAACCAAACCTGCCTAAATTATATTGGTTGAGTGGTTTTCGACCCATCCCCACCTTAACCATTAAATAATACACTTTGGAACCATTAGAAACTGAATAAGAATTTATTATAAAATAATATTTCTAGCTTTTCCAAAGGTGCCCCTCACCCCTCTTATAAAAGGGCACTCTCCCTTCTCATTAACTCACACCTTCAAAGACTTTTGGTTCAGCCAACCACTGCCCACATACTCTCTCAAATTCCCTCACTTCATCCTATAGGCCTTACTTTAGTCATAAATCCAACTTAAGGATCCCTTTTTATCAAATCAAAAGGAAGAACCCGAAGAAGAGGTAATGATTTCACCACCCTTTTTCAAGTTCCTTTCTTCTTCCACTTATTCTTTCTTTGTTATTACTATTCTAAAATAATTAATACAGTATCTCCTATATACTGTAATATTATTATAAATATGGTACAACCATATTCATTATTCTATCCATCCTTTTAATGACATGTCACCATACGTGCATACGTACGGCTTACCCTCTCCACGTCATGGTGTAATTGTTATTCAATATATTATTATTTTGATGGGTATAATAATGATTTTTAATTCATGTAAATAATAAATATAACATGATAATTATTCTGTATATATGATATAACATCCAATTATATATTATTTTAATATCAAAAGAATGATATTTTCGCTCGTGCATACGTATGGATTACCGTCTCCACGACGTGATGAGATTCATTTCCAAGTTCACCATTCATCGACGATTATAAAAATATATATTACTAATAAGTATGTAATATATGACATAATAATTCTACTGGATATATATATATATAAGTATTTATGTACTTACATATATCTTATTCATTTACTTCTGGTCAATACTATATGAAAACAGAAACAACGTTTATGCGTACGTACGGACTACCGTCTCCATAAACGGTGTTTTCCATTTCATATATATGTCTATTATAAATATTTATATTCAAATTATATATGATATATTTATCATGTTCTATATTCTGGAATTATTTAAATCATGATCTAAGTGATACAACCAAGAGTAACAAGTTAAAACACGTACGATAAAGAAGGTGATTATTACCCGAAATGATAACTTAACATGGAAATTATTATTAAATGGGTAATATAATGTCATAAATGAATCATGTATGATATCATAAATATTAATATGTTTCTGGTATAATTTAATAACATACTACGATATTCGTACAGGAGGTTAAACGTACCCTCGACCAAAGGAAAGTGCAAGGTAAGGGGTTTTCATCTCACTCCTTATTCCCGTGAGATTCATGCCATATTGCCACTATTACCTTTTGTGTGGTGTATGTACTGCCCATAATTGTATTCTTTGTGTAATACACTTTAATTTATGTGTATTTACATATTCATTGTATGATACCTCTTTCATTGGTTATATGTTTCGTATGTTACCAAATTCGAAAGGGTTAATTCCTCAATCTCATCATTATCCGAGATTGTTTATGTGTAAGTATTTACTGGGACATTTTTTTCATCCACGTCCATTTTTCATAAAAATGATTTCAAAATGAAGATTTTAAGGATTTTTAAAGGTACTCTTTATCAAGATCATAATTTCAAATGTTTTAACATTTATCTTTCTAAATCTTTTCAATTAATGTCCATGTTTTCAAAATGATTTTAAGGATTTATTTATATGGACATGAAGGTTTTGAAATAATAATTATTTTCAAAAGTTTCAAAGTCATATCGGACACTTTTATTCAAAAATATCTTTTAAAATTACTTCCTTTATAAATGTGTGACTTTTAAATGATTTTACAAAAAGGATATTTCTCCAAAAAAAATTTACTCATCATTTTCATCTATGTCAACATCCTTTGATGGATTTTAAGCTCATTTGAAGTTGATTTGTTATAAAAAACTTCCATTGAAGGTTTTGTGATATGTTTGAGTATGGATGTGTTATTTTTATACCATTCATGGTTTATGGAGAAAGTATTGGCATTTCGTATGCTAGTTTTAATACGAATGTTTATGTTATGTTTAAACCTATTCATATGAGGAATGCATTGGACTTAGTAAGTGACGGGTGGAGCCCATTATAGCTCCTCGATGAATCAGTAGGTCTCATGAGACAAACTAGTGTCTTGGCACAAGGCCATGACAAAATCTTATTTATAGTCTTGGCACGAGGCCTTGGCTATGTGGTTATGATAGTCTGTCATTATGCATTCCATCATTATGAAAGTGGTTAGTGATATTGCATGTGATTATTCGATTAGTAGAATATCCATGTGAATAAGTAAATGGAATTATTTCATTTTATTTCTGCCATATTATGCTGAAGTTCAAGTTTAAAAGGCATTTGTTTTAGTTTTATACATTTCCTTAAATGTTTATGCATATTTTTGAAAGTTTCCGCTGTATTGCTTACCCTTACTGAGCATTTGAGCTCACCCCTTTCTATGTTTTATTTTTCCCAGGATTCCAAGAAGTGTAATGTGATTGATATATAGGGTTAATCCAAGGGAATAATGGCGTTCATAATGATTATTTATGTTGTTTTTTTACGTCTTAAAGTGCAAATGTAACATTCATGTATGTGATCTATTTTTCCAAGACTGCTAAACTGATCGGTCCTTCAGGACTTGATTCCTTGTAATCATGCCAATGTATTAAAATAATGCAATGACTCTGGGTAACTGGGGTCGGGGCGTTACAATCAAAGATGGAAGCAATTTGAGTATCTAAAGATCAAAGTTTACTCTTTCTGAAATGAACAAGTTTTTGGTTACTTCATTTTGGCTCTGGAAAATAATTTGGTTCAATTGCCAAGGCCCAAAATGCCGAAAAAGGTAGGAGATGAAGACCGTCCCAACTATTTCCCCTTTCATCATATGTCGGGGCATCCCATTCAGGAGTGTTTTTTCTTCAAAGACCTCCTGCAAAAAATGGTGGACATGTGATAAGTCAAATTGAAAGGTTCTTCAGATCAGGTAGCATGTGTTACTATAATACATCCATAGGAAGAAGACGAGAGTAAAGAAGTCAAAAACAAAAATATGCTGAAATATGATGATTGGATGGTCAGAAAATTGATCAACTAAACTCATTCCATTTTGCGAATGCAATTGAATAATCCAATTGTGTGTTCTTCTATGCGTGCCACAACAAAACCTTCTTTATCAAAAGAAAAATCCTCATAGGGGCGGCATAATTCAACTAAAGAAGAGAAATCAGAAGAAGATGAAATCGTGTCAAATCCAAAGTTGTCATTGAATCTGGCAGATTTTATACCATCTACTTTGAAGCCATGGGCACCGCCCCACCAAACGGAAAAGCCTAAACTGGATAATCAGGTAGAGTCTTCATCAGATGAAGAATTAATCTTTGGTTCTGTTAACATGATTCACTTGATAGATCCTTATGCCAGTCATAGTTTCAGTTTTGATGAGCCTGAGTTCCCTATATCAAACAGAGGAATCAGAGGGAGTTCCAGAGGTATGGGATACAGAGGATGATATGGATATCCCAGAAGACACTATTCCAATTCTACCCCTTCCAGAACTGTGTATGCAGAAGAAACTCTTGGTAGAGCCCTTCAGCAGGCTCAACAAGAACAAGAAAATTCTTCCACCAATAGCAGATTCAGTCCTGGAAAATTTACTTGAGAGGATCGGATAGAGGTTCCACCTTCATCCTCTCAGCAAGAAAATAGACCAATTCGGTCTAATATTTTAAATCTAGGAGTATTTAAAACTCCTACCCCGATACAGGAAGTATATACATCCAAACCATCAAATTCTAAGGCACCTATAAAACAACATGTTCCTATTGGAAAATATAGGCCTTTGGATCAAAAATATAATTTCTTGAAGAATTTGGCCCAAGTACCAGCCATGTTATCAATTTTGGATGCCTTTAATTTATCAAAGGATCTTCGGGAGGCACTCATTGAGGCTTTGTCAAGTCCTCAGGAGTTTGAAACTGAAATTTTTGTAGCTAAAGTATACCATGTAGATAATAATCCTGCAGAATGACATGCAGTGATATCATTCACAGATGAATATGAAGATGATGTCGTTCATGGACATATTAGACCTTTGTAATTATCTAGCAAGTTCAATAGTGTAGACATCCGAAGAGCTTTCATTTATAATGGTTCAGGAGTCAACCTCATCCCCATTCGTACACTCACTACTAGATAAATCAGCTTTTGCGCTTGGGGAAATGGGCGACTGCCATTGGCAGTCGCTATTGACAGTATTAGCGACTGCCATTGGCAGCCGCTAATGCAGAAAAAAAATTAGCAGGATTTTTCCCGCCCTCGCCACTGTCTTCCCCGAAAACCACCATTGCAACTGGCGTTGTCTCCCCCGCCGCTGTCCAGCCACCGTCTGTCACCCCCATCACCACCTTGCATGGCCTCGCATAACTCCTACAACACTCGATGTTGAACCCGAATCCCCTCAATTTTCGACCGCCCACCATGATACCCTAGATGTCGCACCTTCCCCTCCCTCCGGCCGCCGTAAATCCACCATGGCCGGCGACCATCCTTCGAAGGTCTTCCTCACCATACCGCCAGTCCCCCGGCTTCCATCTCGCACCCCATGCCATGTCCCGGGAACGAGATACATGGAATATTTTATATAACCTTTAGTGATCGCCATTGGTGGTCACTGTTGGTCTTTACCGACGAAGCATCTACGACCGCCAAAAGCGATCGCAAGGCGGTTGCTAAAGGCCTTTATTTTAGTAGTGACTTCATCGATTGGGCCTCACGGAATCTGATTTATCTCTTTCTACTTTGATATTACAAGGATATGATAAAAATGAACAAGAACCACTGAGCGAGATTACACTCAGAACTCAGTATGGAGACCTTATATCCAATTCATATTTCATGGTTGTTGATCATGATACAGCCTTCAATATTTTTTTTGGAAGACCTTCGCTACATCAACATGCAGTTATCCCTTCAACATACCACCAATGTCTCAAATATTGTTTCAATGGTCAAATTGGGAAATTGTATGGTGATAAGGCGCCCTTCAAAACATGTGAATCTCAATACATTGAGGTGGAATTTTATCACATTAAGGATAAAGAGAAATCCACAACAAGGGAGGTTACCAAAGTTAATTCTCCATATGGTTTGGAAAAGATTCCAGTAAACCCATTCACACATGTGAGTACAGATTATGTGTTTCCTATCAGTCAAATTGACCGGATATACCCAAATCCAAATACTCTTATGGAAACTTCCATAATGTCAATTATGGCAATCAATCCAGACAACATGGGAGAAAGTGGTGATTCACCAAGCAATGATGAAAGCTCAAATGGAGATGCCTTCATTTCATCCGCTGAAATCCAGCAAGTCTATACTTCACCAACTAGGCAAGAAGAAGTTATAGCAATGTCATAGGTGAAAAATGATGGTGATTCTCAATCCATCATCTCCTCTTTATTACCCATGGAAGATCCTTCATCATCAATAGGGTCAAAAAAGAAATCCTCTTCTTCAAGATGTTAAAATTTTAACATCTCTCTTGATCCTAGAAATTCAAGTTCATAATATACTATGCAAGTAGAAACAGAAGAAATACACATGTTGAAGAAGAAGAGAAAGATCTCATGGATGCTCCTCCAGTATTTGAAGGGGGTATCTCTACCACCATGGATGAACTCAGAGAAATAAATATGGGTACAAAAGAAGATCCACGTCCCACTTTAATTAGTGAGGCCATGAATCTTGAAGAGAAGGAAATGTATATTTCATTTTTGAAGAAAAATCGATATATATTTTCTTATAACTATACAGAAATTCCATGCCTTGATCCTGATGTTGCTACTCATCATTTTGGTTTTCCAGAAGAACATTGAGGATTCAAGAAAGACGCAAGAAGAACACACCCAACTTATGATTCCAAAATTAAAGCTGAAGTGGATAAGCTTATAATATCTAACTTCGTCAGAGAAGTTCAATATCCCAAATGGTTTTTTAATATTGTTCATGTGAAAAAGAAGAACGGAAAAATTAGAGTTTTCATTGAATTCAGATATCTTAATCGGCATTGTCCTAAGGATGATTTTCCAGTTCCGATCACAAAACAATTAATTGATGCAACATCTGGATATGAAGCACTTTCCTTCATGGATGGATATTCTGGCTATAATAAAATCCAGATGGATCCAGAAGATGAGGAATCTACAGCGCTTTAGAGCCCCTCAGGGTGTGTTTTGCTATCAGGTAATGCCCTTTATCTTGAAGAATGTAGGCGCAACATATCAGCGTGCCATGAATCATATCTTCAAACCCTTTTAGGGAATTTTGTTGAATGTTTTGTGGATAATTTGGTGGTTAAATCCAGTAAATGTTCTAATCACTTGGTTGATTTGGAAGTCATATTCCACAAACTTCTACAACACAATTTGAAGATGAACCCCTTAAAATGTGCTTTTGGGGTAACCTCAGGAAACTTTCTTGGCTTTGTTGTATTCCATCGTGGTATCTAAGTCAATCCTAAGAAGACAAAGTCAATCCTTGGTATGTAACCTCCTAGAAATTTGAAATATTTTAGAGGACATTAAGGAAACTTAGCCTATATTCGGCATTTCATCACCAATTTGGCAGGAAAACGTTTACCGTTCACCAAATTGATAAAGAAGGGAGTCACTTACCATTGGACTGAATAATGTCAAGAAGCATTCGATATTCTCAAGAAATATCTCTTGAATCCACTAGTATTAATACCACCTGTTGAAGGAAGGCCACTTATCCTCTATGTGACAGCTTTAGAGCAATCATTGGTTTCCTTTATTGATCAGAAGAATGATGTTGGGAATGAAAAGAGCCTCTACTATCCCAGTCGTACTATGCTTGAATGAGAAACCCGATATTCAAGTACTGAGAAGTGTTTCCTAGCATTAATATTTGTAGTTCATAAGTTGAGGCACTACCTGAAACATCATGAGGTCCAATTGGTATCTCGTAATAACCCAGTTAAATTTATCCTTAGTTGTCCAATGCTTATAGGATGTCTGGAAAGGTGGGCAGTTATTTTGCAGCAATTTGATATCCAGTATGTGTCTCAAAAGGCAATAAAGGGCCATGATCTGGCTGATTTCCTCGCTGAACATCCTTTAGTAAAAGATACATCTTTAGATATTGAACTTCCTGATGAAGAAGTCTTCTCTATAAAAGATAATTTTCAAACATGGGAAATGTACATTAATGGTGCTTCCAAAAGTCCAACGGGGAAGAGAATGGAAGATCCTAAATTCAACAAAGTTGGGTTAGGAATTGTGCTCATTTCCCCGGAAAAGTCAGTGCTACTTTATTCCTTCTTATTGTGGGAAGGTGGTACAAATAATTAAGCAGAATACAAATCTCTCATCGTAGTATTGGAGTTTGCGCTTCAAGAACAAGTGAATCACTTAAAGGTGAATGATGATACAGAATTATTAATCAAAAAAGTCAATTGGGATTATTCCATCAGAAAAGAAGAGTTAATACCTTTGTATGATTACATGAGAGAGTTAATGGTGGAATTTCTTAAGGAATCGACATTTTCTTATGTCCCGCGGTCACACAATGCTCAAGCTGATGTAATGGATAATATAGACACATCTCTTGAAAATCCATATCGGGACGAGACAATCATTGGTATTTCCCACCGTCGTACAATTTCACCATATTTTCAAACCAGAACAGAGGAAATAAATGAAATTAGTCCCATTTATGAACCATATGGTCATGCTACAGGATGGATGACACCTATTAGGGAATACCTTCAAAATGGAATACTTCCACCTGATGGATCCGAGAATGAACAAATCTGGCGACGTGTGTTCAATTTTACTCATTATGAAAGACCTGATCATCTAGAAGAAATTCTCTACAAAAAAGGTTTTGATGGGGTTCTCTTCAGATGCATTGATGGTGAAGAGACAATGGATGTCATGAAAGAAGTACATGCAGGAGTCTGTGGTTCCCATAAGTCTGGACATAGACTATCTGATAAAATTCAAAGGCTTGGATACCTTTGGCCTTCAATGATACAAGATTGTGTTCATTTCACGAAGAAGTGTCATTCTTTCCAAGTATGTGCCATCTTCATTCATCAACCTCCAGAGTTTCTTCATACAACTAATTACTCGTGGCCATTTTCCACAAGGGGAATGGATGTGGTGGGGCCTTACCCTTTAGCTACAGCCAAGAAGTTTAAGTATATTCTTGCTGCTACTGACTTATTTTCCAAATGGGAAGAGGAAATACCACTCAATGAAGCTAGTTCTAAAAGAATTTTTAGCTTCATCAAGTCTAAAATCATTACCAGATTTGGTGTCCCTTATACCATATTGACGGAAAATGGCACCAACTTCTGTTCATCCAAGGTAAAGATGATGTATCAAGAATACAATATCAAATTCAACCATTCATCTTGGTATCACGCAGTAGTCAATGGCCAGATAGAATCCTTTAATAAGACTCTTTCAAATATACTGAAAAATATGGTCGATAAAGATAAGAAATCATGGCCTGATAAACTCTTTCATGCTTTATGGGCTTATCGAACCACTACCCGCACTGCAACGCGGTCAACTCCATATTCATTGGTATATGGAACAGAAGCAGTCTTTCCCATTAAATTTAAATTACCTTAGCTCAGAGTATCCATTTATGATCAGTCATCTACAGATGAACAATATCAAAAGCGATTGGGTGAATTGAAATGATTAGATCAAAATAGATTTTGCATCCTGCACCACTTGGAAGTCTATCAGAATCGAATATCATGAGCATTAAATAATAAAAGTTCATCTTCGTTCATTTATTTAGGGAGAATTTGTATTGATTTACAGAACTCCAATGATACCAGAAAAGAAACCTCCCAAACTAGAACCAAAATGGGAAGGACCTTACTCAATACATAAGGTCTACGCAAATGGAGCATATTCTCTAATATCAATGGATGGAGAACTCATCACGACTCCAACCAATGCCAGATTTCTGAAGAAGTATTTTGTGTAACACAAATACCCTTATGTCCAACATGACATTAAACTATGATGTCCTTGCTGCAAGACTTTAAACTACATAGTCCCTTACGTCCAACAAGACATTAAACTGCATAACCACCGGTCCATGCATATGACCTTAAACATTTCACACTTTCATCTAACATGACATTAAACTGTATTGTCCCTTATAGTCCAATATGACGTAAAACTATGTTGTCCTTGCTGCAAGACTTTAAACTGGATAGTCCCTTACGTCCATCAATACATTAAACTATATAACCACTGGTCCATGCATATGACCTTAAAAAATTCTCACTTTCTTCCAACATGACATTAAACTGTATTATCCCTTATCGTCCAACAAGATGTTAAACTATGTTGTCCTTACTGCAAGACTTTAAACTGCATAGTCCCTTACATCTAGCAAGACATTAATATGCATAACCACATGTCCATGCATATGACCTTAAACTATTCACACTTTCTCCCAACTTGAAGTTAAACTATTTTGTCCCTTATAGTCCAACATGACGATAAACTATGTTGTCCTTGCTGCAAGACTTTAAACTGCACACACCCCAAAGTCCTTACTACAAGACATTAAACTACATAATCTTCTCTTACGTCCTATCTACATGACGTTAAACGGTAGAACACACTAATGTCCAACATGACGTTAAACTATGAAAATCCCTAATATCCCAACATGAAGTTAAACTTTTTCCCCCTTTGTATTTTCTGTAAGACTTTAAACTACATAGTCCCTTACGTCCAAAAAGACATTAAACTGCATAACCATCGGTCCATGCATATGACCTTAAACTATTCACACTTTCATCCAACATGACGTTAAACTGTATTGTCCCTTTTCGTCCATCATGACGTTAAACTGTGATGACCTAGCTACATGATGCTAAATTGTACAACACTCGTCCTTTCTATATGACATTAAACTATATAGCCCCTCTTTTTTCCTTACTGCATGACAATAAACTGCACAGTCCCTTCTATGTCCTACATGACATTAAACTGTGCATCGTTAGGGTTGTTGCTACCTCTTGTTTCTCACACCGAGTATGAATCATGTGATCTTAGTGTAAACTTCAACCATAACACCTTCTCTAGGCCGCTAACCATGCGTAAGTCCCAACACCATTTTTTAGGTCATTGTTCTCAAAAACAACTTGATCACCAATTCATTCTTCAATTGAACTATGTGGACTTTGATCCTTGCCTTCTAGGCTGGGTACGTAGGCAACCACCTAAGGTTCACGCTCAAAACCAATATATTCACATCGGTTCACCTCAATCTCATATGATGTTGATTCGTGAAGCCACCCCAGAATCAATATCTTCATATTGGATTACCTTTGTCCTTGCTATATGACATTAAACTGTACAACACTTTTGTCCTATATGACAATAAACTACAACATTATTTGACACCCTCACCTGAGAGGGAATCATTATTTACATTGATATCCAATCATGTTATATTCCAAGACTATGTGCATACATGGAAATGCTCGAACATTTTATGTTGGGTCAAACCATCATTGCACTAAATTCCCCGTTCACCCTTCACTTCTACGAACCAAATTTGTACATAGGGTATTTCAAGAACTACGTGCAGCTTGATTCCCATCCTTATGGGATATGTAGGAACATTCGAGTGTCCCTCAAACCTAGCCCCAAGTCTTTGGGCCTAACCCCAAATTTCACTTTTAGTCCCTTGGCTGAAAAGTCCCCCTGTGAAAAAATGAATGTGGTATGAAAACACTGGTTTTCATTCACATCAGTTTTATAAAACACACACTGTGTATTCATTATTCTGTTCTGAGCTCTATGACCCTAAACTAAGATCTCATACACTCTCATCCCACATGATGTTAAACTATATTTCAAGAACCATGTATGGCTTGATTCCCATATTTATGGGATACGTAGTGAAGTCCAACATTTCAATTCAGGACCCAGACACTACGTGATTATGGTTAGCATTGGTCTGTTTATCTCTACATGCATTGTCCAATGCCCATTTTTATGTGTCATACTCCAACCCTTAAATACTTCCAGATCCCCATAACCCTTTTCTTGACTTCTGATCACAAAATGTCCAATTTCTGAGAGTTCTTCTTCCAGACTATATAGCACGTGCCCTTAGGCAGCGTTGCATAAACAGTCTACATAACAGACTTGTCTGCCAAAAGATGCTATTATTTGACTATGCATCCAATTCCCTTTGGTTTCCCTGCATAATTATACCCCCTAAAAGGTTTTTTAAATAATGGTTACTTCATTCTTGGGATAAAAACCTCTTTTTTCCTTAGTTATCTTAACGACAATATGTAGGGATCCGCAAAAAATATCCATCTTTAACATATTTGTCCCATGTTTTTTTCATGATCTAAATGTATTCAAGTCTTTGGGTTATATTTCCCTTCCCTACGTTTGGGTCAGACCATTGTAGGAGTGACATTTATCCAGTTCTTAGACAATATTTTTTGGAAATATCTTCTCCATATTCATGAACCTCTCTCCATACAGCAGACTCTATGCTTTGAAAAAATTGAATCTCCATAAAATTTCACTGGCTCTTTAGTAGTAGAAAAGTAAATTTCTGAGGGATATTTTGCCTGAATATGAAGCACGTGCCCTTAGGAGGCCTTGCATAAGTAGTCTACATAATAGACCAGTCAACCAAAAGATTCTATTATTTGACTATGCAGCCAATGCCCTTTAGTGGCCCTGCATAATTCAACCCCCTAACAGGTTTGTTAAATAGTGATAACTTCATTCTTGGGAACTACTTCTTCTAATGACTTTTTATCCCTTTTTCATATCATTCCTTAAATTCAATATTTCTTAAGTCATAGTTTACATATTTTCCCTCATACTTGAGTGTGGTAATATGTTTTCAGATAAATTTTCAAGGAATTGAGTCAATTTTAATCCATTCGGTCAAAACTATTTCGACCATAAACATTAGCCTTTTTATGTTCGAAGTGCATGACTTTAAACTGCCCACAAAAGATAAGGGAACTCTAAACAAAAGCCAAGTCCCATCTCACTAAACATACATTTCATATGATTTAGATAATATTGAGAAATTAAAAGATTCAAAGATTGTAGGGTTATTTATAAATATCCTTGAAAAAATCAAACTATTATTACTAGGCCCATTGGCTTAGGTAAAAATTTAAAGCATGTAGCAAAAGAAAATGCAGGCACAAATGATTGAAGGTCAAAGTGTTTTTTATTGATGCACAAGAGTTAGAAGGACATCGACAGAATAAAGTCTCTTCTCTTTTTTAGGAATTAAAAAATACTTTCAACATAACTCTTCATTTTATTTACGGCATCCCGAGCTTCATCAGCAGCCACCTGGAATTCATTCATTCAACTAGAAACAATAAGAGATGCAGTGATACCAGATCTTCTTGGAACAATTGTAAAAGGATGTTCTTGTGTGTGGTTTGTGAAACTTTTCTACTGATCAAATAGTGACTCTGTTTCTATCCAAGAGACATGGAAGATGGATACATGGATTTTAGAATAGAGCATTGGAAGTAAAGATCCATTTGGAGAGAGCACTCTATTCGGATATTGTTCTAATGCCACGATAGTCTTCTTTCCACCAACCAATAGCAGAAAACATTTCATCCCATGGGTTTTCCATTTTCATATCTGCAAGGAAATGGCATGGATGAAAAATTTGAAAGTTCACACCATTGTTGTTGCTCGTAATGCACAGCATAACCAAATTAGAGGAGTAGCAGTGTAGCTACATCTCAAGTAGATAGTTCTTTTCATCTGAAATGTTGACGTCTTGCAGATGACCATGCACATACAGAGGCAAGTAGATGCTCTCTGTAAAGTCAACATGATGTTTCTTCAAGTACTTATCCAAATATGGGAGAGTTCTATCACAGATATCATAGTAATCATGGCCAAAAATGTTCATAATATCATCAATCCATTTTCTAGACAGTTAATCGGTTGTTTTGATTCTTCTAGGAGCCATTGAATCATCACAATGGTCTAATAATTAAATCTTAAGTGAGTTGATTTTTCATAAAATTTGTGATGAAATTCGAAAAAAATGGCTAAGTCATTAAGGCGCGCAAGTCCAATTTTGGTGTGCAGGTATAACTATGTCGCGTAGGTTTTTGGCGTGCAGATATCACCGCGAATGTCAATATACCTCTGCAGCAGCACGACATGGAAAAAATCATTGAACCGCGGAAAACAAGACACTTTCACGATGAAGGAAACTTGTGTGGTGAGAGCAGGAAGCTTTGAAACCTGGGTGCTATGTGGATGAATGACCGCATATTTATAGGCCAAGCCACACCCCTACGTGCTGAAGCCTGCATGCCTCTCACCTGCGCGCCAGTATCCGCGCTCTCAGAAACTGTGTGCCGCCTTTTCTTTGGTTTTCTTCTTTAACTCAGAGTCACATCCTCCTTTTTTTTGAATCCAACTCTAAGGGGGGACTTTTTTTGACAGTCCTTTTCATCACAGAGTCTAAACGACAGAAAAAGAGGAATACCTTAGCATAAAGTGTTTCATCCTTTGAAGAAACATCAAAAATCGACAAAGGTCTGGGCATGGATTTGCGCCAACATGGGCCATGCAGGTTTCATCACTCTTCAGCAGGTATGCCTGCGCACCACATTTTGGGTGTGCAGGTGACCTGTGCACCCAATTTTATTTTTGCCCAGGGTCTTTAGCAGCCTAAAAATACCCATTGTGGGGCCCCCATTTTGAGGACGGAAAAATTCCAAAAGCCAGATTTAAGCTCACTGTGCCCTAGTCTCTTGTAGAAGTCTTCCGAACACTTCTAGCGTAATTTCTTACCTGTAATGGAAGATCTAAACATGGGAAACAAGGCCTAAGTGTTTAAATTCATCAACACCTATGCTCCTAGGTTTTTAAAATCTTAAAGGAAGTATACACACCTACGCGCCACCTTATCCCTTCATAAGAATCTGCGCGCCTCTCTTTTGGAACCCCCTAGGGATAATACTAAGGGCTTGAACCAAGCCTCGCCCAAGTATTATCCTATGGGTTTACCATCGTTCAGGTACCTATGTGTCGCGCAGGTCTACCTGCACAACCAAGACCTGTGCGCCCATGTAGGACATGCGCGCCTACTTATTTTTGGGTTCCCCTCCTGCCTATTCACCTATCTTCTTCAAATCCACCTCTCATATTCAATATTAAGCCTTCAAAACCCTCTTCAAAGCCATTTTTGCATGGTTCCCTTGTTGGCCTCCTTGACCGAAAGGAATTATGTGGAATTTATCTTAAAACCTAGTGATTTACATATCTTTATATCACTAAGGTTATAGATTTTATTCATTAATCCTCATCCTTTAAGATGAGAGGATCTTTAACCTGGGTCTCCTTTTCCAAAGTAAGCCCTAGTCCATGTTCTCTTAACCTGGGCATCCTCATTAAGAGTTAGCCCCATGTATCCTATTCCTGGGCCTCCATTTCAAGAGTAAGCCACAGTCCAAGTTCTCTTAACATGGGCATCCTTCTTAGGAGTAAGCCCCAAGTCCCCTATTCCTGGGACTCCTTTTCAGGAGTAATCCCCAGTCCAAGTTCTCTTAACATAGGTATCGTCCTAAGGAGTAAGACACAAGTCCACTATTCATGGGCCTCCTTCTCAGAAATAATCCACAGTTATAATTTTCCCTTAATTTTGGGCATCCTATTCATGAGTAAGCCCCAAGTTCTAAATTCCCTTAACCTGGGCCTCCCCTTTTGGAGTAATCCCCTATCATAATTCCCTTTAACCTAGGCCTCGTCCTTAGGAATAAGCCTCAGTTCTCAAGTCCCTTAACATGGGCCTTCTTCTCAGGAGTAAGCCCCAGTCATAATTTCCTTCAATCTGGGCCTCCTCCTAAAGAGTAAGCCCCAATTCTCAAGTCCCTTAACCTAGGCCTCCTTCTCAGGAATAATCCCCAGTCATAATTTCTCTTAACCAGACTTAATTGTTTTTAATTTGGACTTCCTTCTCAGGAATAAAACCCAAATCATAAGACCCCTCTAATTTAGGCATCTTTCTTAGGATTAAGTCCTAAGTTAAGTATCCAAATCTCCATAAATCACATATACATTTATAGACCTTGTTCCCAGGTATCTTCCCTGAAGTAAATCCTAATATTCATCAATCTGGGTAGTCATACATACATAAGCCCCACATTATATCTTATGATTGTATCTTTTGTGGAACAATCATTTGGTTTTACCAATACCTCTTATTTCTTACACCGAGCATGACTCATGTGAGATTAGGGCATAAAATTAATTATGACATCTTTCGTTGAGCCATCATTCATGCATAAACATCATACTTCTTTACTTGAACTATGTGGGTTCCTATTCCTTCTCTAAACAAGGATGCGTAGGTAGCCAATCTGTAGGTACGATTGCAACTCTAAAGTAATCCATGTAATTATGAATGACAATAAACTTCCAGTTCCCCATTGAGTAGATTTAAAACTAGTGTGGTTATCATAATGAAAATGATATTTCTATATAATGTTTCCAAGGATACCATTGACTAAGAATCTCTAACAAATACAGATGATTCTATATCGATGAAGAACCTTGAATACATATAAAAGATTCTCTAAATATCATCCATACTAATCATTGATTGTAAGATCTAAAGGAAATCTCATTTTCATACTTGGTAATTTAAAAAGGATTCACGAACATAACTTAAATATATAAAGAGAGTCCTGGAGTATACAATAATTCCCCCCAAAAAGGAGTGATGAGTCTGACCTCCCATCCTCTCGACCAATGAAAATTTTTAAGCCTCATCAGTTCACAACTAATGAGCACCTACCTTTTGAAAGTAGGTCTAAATGGATATAGAATCATTGGATGTTTCCGGTTCTACAAACAAACCCATTAGAAACCACTTGGAATGTTTGAAACTTAAAAATTCGAGGTCATCCCCATGTCTATAGGAAACAGTCATCAAACCTTTTATGGGGAATTATTTCTCATTCAAGGACTCTCTTATGTATTTTATTTAATACATTTCATGAATCCTGTGTTCATTCCCATTTATTCCATAGATCACCAATCAATTAAAAATGAATTATTAAAATTCATGAATTTGGAATCATTTTTATATATATGAGGTTCTCCATTAGTGGAGGCTTCTGTATGTATATGAATGTATCCATCAATGGTAAATGTGGACTATATATTTCTTTGTCATTTATTATTATGATATTTGTTCTACGTAACATGGTGGGGCAATCTGGATTTTATCATCATCCAAGGAGAGTGATGTTGTTTTTATTTTCTGATCAATCACATAACATTGGCTTCTTACAAATCATAGTGAAATTGATTAGAACCCACGTATTTATGCACTTCATAATATGGTACATCATGCCAGTTATGGTAATGTTATAAATACCAAATCATGATATTTAAATTGAAACAATAAGAACACGAAGGATGGATGTTCCTTGTAAAAATCTATTTTGTGACTTATGTTGTGGTATCATGATGATCCATGACGGGATGTGGTCTACCATTAGGGGAATGATATAATTGGGATATTTACCCTTTATGGATGGTGATAGAAATTTATTTTGATGGAATATGTCCTTTTGTTTTGGATTTGTCACTATTGGGAACTTTCCTAGAGAATAATATGGTGCATATGGCTATTTGGTTTGGAAATCAAGAAGGATTACAATATATCTCGTTGGTTTGGCATCAAATCTCATGATGTTCAGAATGTTGATTGTGGATTGGTCCTTTTTAAGAGAAATATTTTCTTTCTTTATATAAAAATATTTCTCTAAAGGGTTTAAATCATAAGTATTACAGACCATTAAGGTGGGGATTACATGGTTTTTGGTTTAATACCAAATGGGAGGCCAATTTTTCTAGAATTGTGAGGAATGTATTAACTCTAGGTGATTTTGATATTTTGTTGGGGATTACACATCATTATATGCTTATTTTCATGAAAATTTAAGGGTAATATGCTATATAGTAGTTCTATATGTTTGGATAATGTGTATAAAATTATCTCCACTCATCCAAATGACAACATCTATAATACTCAGTTTCATAAATATGATGAAGTGATATATTGAGACACCACACAATCTCTCATTCCCACAAGTGCATGATGTCTCGCCCCAAATTAAGAGGGAATAATAGGGAAATCTATTACTAATTTCTTATATTATATTTATATATAGGTCCTAAAGGTAGAGATTAATAGATTTAAGGTGAACATTACCTAGCTTGTTTTGGTAAACATGATAGTCATGTTGACTATTTGTTATTAATCAAAATATTAAGAGGATCAAGAGTGAAACCTCCAAAAATAATTTTTACGGGTTTATAGATGGTGGAATTAAAATTTACCCTATTTATGATAGAATTATTTTTGGATCCATTAGTGTCCATCGTCAAAAGAAAATTACAATAGTTCCCATCAATATCTAGAATTTGGAGGTCCACATGATAACCTCCTTGTTTGATAACCTCATTACCATATCAATATATGATCAAAAATATTCCGAGAATCCCACTAGTTAAAGATGTTATCAATAAGATTCCATGTACCATGGACTGATACCATTAGAATTGTTCACATAGGGGACTATTTAGGGCCAAATGGTACAAAAGAAGGAATTAATTCCTCTAGGAAAGTTGTACGCCATAGGATTCCCCATTTATCATAGCATGTTTCTAGGTAGGAAGGGGTTTACACTATTTAGTGTTCTTCTATCAGGGTAGGAGTTCTGTATGTGTAGTGTGTTTCTACATGGGACTAAGTTCACATTGTACAGTGTAGTTGTTTTTTTAATGGGTTATATTCATGTAGTAACTTCATATTTTGGCTTTATTTCACCCCATGTATAATTTTTCAACATGGTGAATGGATCTCTTATGGTTGATTTGTAATACGCTGGTCAATCAACCACAATGGGGACATCCATTTTGTTTGATGAATGGATTTCAAAAAGAGATTTTTTTATCTTGAGTGAATTTATATTATTTTGTAATGTTATTTTCATTTATTATCTACTTATAATTGATAAATCATGAACATTACATCACTATTATTCCATATTTTTTCGTGGATCACCTTCTGATTTTACAGAGGAATAGAGTAACTGACAAGAAGTATGGCATGTCATTTTTCATGGGACATTGTCAATTCATTCATCTGGTAAGGGAACCCCCATATGTATCTGCCAATAATATGGTTTCATTCAATGGGACCAAATAAAACTTCCTCACCCTGCAAATGATTTCTTTTCTGGTCCTATATGAAGAGCAGTGGTCCCCGTGCTGTGTTTTTTCTACACGGACCATAGCCTTCATTGAAAATTGGTTCCCTTAAATATTTTTCAAAATCTTATTTGGATTATTTTTTTCCCTTAAAAATTTCATGGAATCTTCATCTCCTTACTTGAAAAGTTTTCAAGATCCAAAAAAATTTCCTCCATCAAAATTAACATCGATCGGGATGAAAATTAGCTGATTCTAATGAAAAAATTGGTCATACAATGATCTAGTTTGTGGTATACATGTGGACCTGCAGACATTACTACACATATAAATAGAGAAAATAAATAATTTTCATCTACAAATTATTCTATTTGATCTAATACCTTCCTTAAATCTCATTGCTTACATCCTTTGGGTGGTTTCCTCCTTTGAATGTGAGCATCTCAAGAACACAAAGTCATCAGTCGCGAATGGAACATCACTAGCGGATCATTGTTTCATGCACAATGATACATAATAGAAGAACATATCAATGGTTATGAGGAATACGTTTTTTATTTTGAATATTCTCATGAAAATGGTTCATAGGATAATGGAAAGCAGGAAGATGCTTCAGGGGATTGTGTTTTTTAGTGATTTTTCATTCTACACCATTTTAGTTTACAATGATGTGCTCTCATGAATCTCACATGTTTTTATTGATCATGAAACAGATATAAATTGGGAATTTGTAAAAAAAAATTCTTCCATGTCTATTACTATGATGGGAGAAGAATAGGCAACGATAATAACATTGAACATGTAACACCCCGAGCTTCCACAATACGCTTCTCATTCAATAATGCAATAGCTTGCATTGTACGCAACTTTGAGTTCTAAAAAACCGTGACTAATCAAAGTAGTCATTATGAATAGTAATAACCACTTTTTAAAATTATATAAATTTTATATTTCAAAATGGACTTCATTTTTGGATTCGGAATATCGAAATTAGCCTATGTTGAATTTTTGGTTTTTTTCTGAGAACATCTAATTTTTTATGAATAGTGAAAAATACTTAAAAACAACTTTTTTTAATCAAAATAATTTATAGTGATAAATTATACTATTTAGTGGTTTTAAAGTATAATTAGAATATATTTTTACCATTTTATCCAATGGTGGTCATTAGAATTAATTGAACATTGAAATTGGACATAAACAATTGCCAATCTTTTGATATAAATTGTTTCTTAAAAACACGCTATTTGTTGTGACAGTGGGAATTAATTATAAAATTAATTAATGAAACTTATATGTTTGAAATTTTTTAAAATAGACATCATTTTTGAATTCTGAATATCAATTATAGCTTTGGGTGAAATTTTGGCATTGTTCTGAAAAACTTCAATTTTTGATGAATAGTGAAACCACTAAGTGGTAGTTAAATAACTGATTTTTTGTTTAAATGGAATATTACCACTTCTGTGATTTGATTTTCAAAAATCCAACATACATGGTTGTCATTAAGAAGTAAAATGTGGTTCAATGAGATTAAAATAATTTTTGGTGAATAGTAACTTTTAAGTTCTTAATCGCGATTAGAGGTAATTAGTGTAGTTTAAGGTAAAAATAATGATTTAATAATATGAGATGAGCTTGAAACATGTCCTACCCTCATTGGATGTTGCATGGCCGACCAAGACAATCCATGGGTCATCTTGGGGACCCCATGGATCCACTTTAGTTAGAAAATGACATAAATACCTTTTATTTAATGTTAAAGTAAAAAATGACACAAACATGAAATGTTTTACTAAAACAATTTTTACATGGGGTTATACAAGTCATATTTTTTACTATAAATATTAATTGGAAAGATAAAAAGATTTCCTACAACATGGTATTTTTTTTATAATTTTTAGGCATTAAATAAATTAAATTATTTATGACATCATTATGATGCAGCGATGACCTCATTATTTAATGATTTTAATAAAATGAAACGATAATGTACAATCCAAGGGTTAAACTTGTCCAAAGACTATTGGATGGGTATATTTCGAACCCTTATCACCTTATCCACGAATTATATAAGTGTGGGACCTTTAGAATCAGAAAATCATTGTATAATAATGTAAAATTTCCTTACTTTCCAAGAGTGCCCCTCCTCTCCACTTATAAAAGGCCCCCACCTCTACCACCTCATTCACACTTTCAAGACATTTGGCTCGGCCAACCTCTGCCCAAATACTCTCCCAACTTCCCCCTATTACTCCTAGAAGCCTCACTTTGGGCAGAACTCTTCCCAAGGAAGCCTTTGGTTCAAATCAAAAAGAGTTACCCGATTTTGAGGTAATGTCTTCTCTAATGTTGTTTTGTTTTATTTTTCTTCTCCAACCCCCAAAAATCTTTTTATTCATTTATTTTGTAACAAAAAAAGTATCCTAAATATACTAGGATGTTGTTATAAGAAGGATTCGAGCTACACTTACACACACCTACATCTAATGGTTAAGGAACATACGGTTTCTGTGGATGGCGAATTTCTGCCTCACAAAACGATGATTGTTCAACACTCATATAACACCTTAAAAGGTGGCCATTAAGATGTCACTGTATTTATATAGGATATATAATATGTTTATGTTTTACTTATGCTTCTGTATTTCTCATTTATCGCATACCTTATGATTTCCATTATGGGTAAACGCGATAATTTCATTTTAGGAAGTGCGGACTACCGCCCCCTCAAAGTGATGTGAATCATTAATGCCATATGTGGGATGTATAAAGGATGGATTAAATGATATTATATATGATATTATACTGGAACTATATTATAACTTTATATAATTATGATTTCATTCCATTAAATACGAAATAGAAATGAAAGTAGCGTTCATGCGTACGTACGGCTTACCGTCTCCATGAACGGTGAATTTCATTTCTTAACTCTAAATGTTATGTAATATTATAAATACATGTATATACTGGAAATATATGTTATCTATGATATCAAAATCATGAACATAATTCTGGATATAATGGATATATCACCACATGAACAACTTGTAATTATAAGAATTTTATTTTTGACTCAAGTACCTAAGATCGACAAAATGACCGTTATAAACTTAAATAATTACATAATGTTCATAACATGGTAATAAAGGATATAAAAGGAATAATGAACATGAAAATGGTTCTAAAGTAAATTTAAATTAACTCTAGTTTATTATTCAGGAGGTTAAAGAACGGTCGAGTCAGGACAGGATGCAAGGTAAGGGAATTTCTTAACCCAACTTCCATTCTTTGGGTTAATCTCCTAATTTCAAATTATGTCATGATATTATTGTGTCCTATTTTGTATTTTTAAATTTTTTATGTGTACCTATAGTGAATACACATAATAGATATATTTTATTTTAAAAATGATATTTTTAAGGACTTCGTCTCAATCTCCTTTCATTGAGGCATATTTGGTTTTATACACAATTTTCTTTTATACGGGGTATAAACCCCTTTGAATTTTACGTTTATTCAAAAAGAATCTTTTTTATACGAAGAATTTTACTAAACGAAAAAAGGGAATGTTTTTCTTTCCGTACATATGTGGCGACAATGACTTCTCCGCCGCCGTGACCATTATTTGAGTTCCGGCTTCCTCTACAAGCCATAACTGTTTTTAAATGATTTAAAAAAAAGAGAGATATTTCTCTCAAATGTATGAAAATCCAGTGAAAATGTATACGTATTTAACACAAGCTTAAATTTTTTTTAGAAAACCTGACTCTCGAGTGTGGTAGACAGGAAGGGATTGGGCGTGGACCCATCATGGCCTGCAATTAGTCGAGCAGTCTCAGAATTAGTTATTTTGTTTTCAGAAGCTTGCATAATGTTTTCAGAAAAACACTGGAGTATATTTGAGCAATTTTAAATGTAAGTATCTTCTAAAAAAATTAAACTGGTATTTTGATACCATAATTAATTTCAAATGGTATTTTAAAAAAATAGTATTCCTAAATGTTTATATACCATTTTTCATATAAGGAATTCATTGGACATAGTAAGTGACGGGTGGAGCCCGCTATAGCTCCTCAATGCATCGGCAGGTCTCATGAGACAAACTAGTGTCTTGGCACGAGGCCTTGACAAAATCTTATTTGTGGTCTTGGCACGAGGCCTTGACTACGTGGTTATGATAGTCTGGCATTATGCATTCCATCATTATGAAAGTGGTTATTGATATTGCATGTGATTATTCGACCAGTAGAATATCCATGTGAAGAAGTAAATGGAATTATATCATTTTATTTTTGCCATATTATGTTGATGTTCAAGTTTAAAAGGATTTTGTTTTAGTCATACATTGCCTTAAATGTTTATGTCTATTTATGAAAGCTTCCTCAATATTGTTATCCTTACTGAGCATCTGAGCTCACCCCTTTCAATGTTTTAATATTTTCCAGGATGTGAAGAAGTATTTTATGAATGGCCTGCAGGGATAGTCAGAAGAGGATATGAGTGTGGACTATGAAGACATTGTTATTAGTTTTTCACTTTATGATGTAATGTAAGACTTATGAATGTATCTAGTGTTTCCAAGGCTACTAAACTAATCGGTCTTTCGAGACTTGATATTTTGTGATCATGCCAATGTTACGAAGTAATGCACCGACTCTGGGTAGCTGGGATCGGGGCGTTACAGTTGGTATCAGAGGTAGTTTAGTACTAACCTTGGAAGCTAGATTTAGATAAACTCTGATTAGAGCACATAGCCCGAAGATAGACTTTAAGGATTAGTATAGAAGAACTTCCTAGAATTATGGTATTATAGAGATTTTTTGAGTTTTCTGAGCAATACATCCCTGTCTGGATACGAGCAGGTAGAGGCGGCTCTGGCACAGATGTACCTAGGGGTAAAACCCGAAAACACCGCTTTGAGCTAGACTCGAACGGGAACTGGTGCACGACAACGGGCCTTGCTGCACTCTTGGTTGCGATACTCCCGGGGGATATGCTTAGGATAATTCTCATTTTCTTTACAAACCACTATGAAGGGTTATGATTATATACTTCCTCAAAGAAAACATTCCTTTTTATGATTATGGATTATATCCATAAATAGTTCAATTTATGTAAAGTGTTTTACAAATATGGAATTATGTATTTTAATTTATAAACTAATCTAGTTTATGCCATTGTTTCGAAATGGCGCCTAGTGGAAGGAATGGAAATCGTATCAATGCATGCACTCTGTGTAGGGATTTCCCTCCTACTCAAGATAATTATTGTGGATCTGGAGATACAACTGGTGCTGATCAACTTATTACCATACTGGGACAACTCACTCAGGTTATGAATAATAACCTTACTCGTATGGAGCACCCTGATCCGCAACGTGGAGGATCAATGTTAGACCGCTTCATGAGGCAAAAACCACCAACATTTAATGGGGGTACAAATCCGTTAGTAGCTGAGCAATGGATAAACTCCTTAGAGAAAATATTCCATGCCTTGGGGAGTAGTGAAAGGGAGAAGGTTATCATGGAAGTTTACCGCCTCACTGGAGATGCCGATCAATGGTGGTCATTGATTCAAAATACAAAGGAAGATGATGACGTATCGAATATGGAATGGAGGGAGTTCAAAGAGATTTTCTTAGAAAAATACTTTCCTCATGACCATCTAGTAGATATGGAAAGGCAATTTCTGAGTCTGAGACAAAAGGAGGATGAGAATGTCACAAATTATGAGGCCAAATTTACAAGGTTGGCGAGGTATGCTACAGATTATATATGTAACCCAAGAGGTAAGATTGATCGTTTCTTTGATGGGTTAAAACCATTTCTCCATAGAGCTTTAGTATCACAATCTTTCTCAACATACGAAGATATTGTCTCATGTGCTATCAAGACAGAAAAGGAATTCTCTAAGTCTTATGACAACAAAGTAAAGAAAGAGAAGAAGAGAACGGTGGAACAAGAGATAGATAAAGGGAAAAAGGGAAAGAATGATTTTCCATTATGTGATAATTGTGGGAAGAATCACCCTGGTACTTTCCTAAAAGGAATGGGAGTTTGTTATAAATGTGGAGAAAAAGGTCACCAGGCGCGTGATTGCAAGGGAAAGAAAGAGGCTATCAATGTTGAATGCTACAATTGTAGGGAAATGGGGCATTATGCAAATGAATGTCCTAAGCGTCAGGGAAACTTACCTCAGAAAAGGCCAAGGGATCAAGGACAATCTTATGCTGTTACTACAGTTGAAGCGGAATAATTAATGTATTGGTGCTTTTGGACTCATGGATTATATTTTGGTTATTAGAATAATGTGATATATATATAAGGATTGTACTGTAGTACTTGTTGTTTCAGTAAGGTTTTAATATGATAAAGGTAATCATATTTTTAGTATGTGAAAATAAGAGAAACTTTACCCTTTTTGGGGAATCTGATAAATTGATTTTGGAATTAAGAGACCTTTTAGAGAAAGTCTGGACAGAGGTATTTTGGATAACTATAAAGGTTGGAGTGGATCAAGCTGATCTTTGGATAGTATTGTTTAAGGTTAAAAAATTTATGAAAATTATTTTTGGAATATTATACTACTATAGTTTTAGGAAAAGAAAAACCTGCAGGGTGGAGCATAACCCGTCACGTCGGACAAAGCTGTAGGAATCGAACCCACAACCATAGTGCGACAGGCCTTTATTTCCTACCACTAGCCTACAGGAAGTCCCTGGTTATTAAAAAATAATTTTACTAATCTAAATGGTATGTGTTAACATTTGGAACCTTATACAATTAGGATAAGTATAATATTTTTGAGTTCTATTATCTTTTTGAGTGAAAGATGAGTTGAAGGTTGAAACTCTAATTGTCAAGCATAAATATATATATACCTATCTCTTATTCAATGAATAAATTAATTCTTAAACTTTAGTAAAGGGATATTAAAACAAAAAAATGTTTTATCCTAATACCTTATGTCTTGTTGAACTGATGATATTTTAAATCAACATAGATTGAAGGCTTTGAGGCCCTCAATTTGACAGTTGATTGTGATTGATGACCTCAATCACTCCCTACAAATATTTACATTTTTCCTCCAATTATATGTCTCTAATTTCCACCAATGTTCTCCTAATCGAGATCATAATTGGGTGGTGACTTTTTCATTTCCCTTCCCCTCTTATTAAGGCTAAATTTTATTAATCTTATTTCTGATGTGGGTTTTCCACAAAGGTATTTTCTATTTTCAACCTTTTATTTTCCAATAAAAATTTCAAATTGCGAGGACGCAATTTATTGGAGGAGGGGAGAATGTAACACCCCGAGCTTCCACAATACGCTTCTCATTCAATAATGTAATAGCTTGCATTGTACGCAACTTCAAGTTCTAAAACACCGCGACTAATCAAAGTAGCCGTTATGAATAGTAATAAGCACTTTTTAAAATTATAGAAATTTTATATTTCAAAATGGACTTCATTTTGGGATTCGGAATATCGAAATTAGCCTATGTTGAATTTTTTGTTTTTTCTGAGAACTTCTAATTTTTTATGAATAGTGAAAAATACTTAAAAACAACTTTTTTTAATCAAAATAATTTATAGTGGTAAATTATACTATTTAGTGGTTTTAAAGTATAATTAGAATATATTTTTAGCATTTTATCCAATGGTGGTCATTAGAATTAATTGAACATTGAAATTGGACATAAACAATTGCCAATCTTTTGATATAAATTGTTTCTTAAAAACAAGCTATTTGTTGTGACAGCGGGAATTAATTATAAAATTAATTAATGAAACCTATATGTTTGGAATTTTGTAAAATAGACATCATTTTTGAATTCGGAATATCAATTATAGCTTAGGGTGAAATTTTGGCATTGTTCTGAAAAACTTCAATTTTTTGATGAATAGTGAAACCACTAAGTGGTAGTTAAATAACTGATTTTTCGTTTAAATGGAATATTACCAATTCTGTGATTTGATTTTCAAAAATCCAACATACATGGTTTTCATTAAGAAGTAAAATGTGGTTCAATGAGACTAAAATAACTTTTGGTGAATAGTAACTTTTAAGTTCTTAATCACGATTAGAGGTAATTAGTGTAGTTTAAGGTAAAAATAATGTTTTAATAATATGAGATGAGCTTGACACATGTCCTACCCTCATTGAATGTTCCATGGCCGACCAATACAATCCATGGGTCAACTTGGGGACCCCATGGAGCCACTTTAGTTAGAAAATGACATAAATACCTTTTATTTAATGTTAAAGTAAAAAATGACACAAACATGAAATGTTTTACTAAAACAATTTTTACATGGGGTTATACAAGTCATATTTTTGACTATAAATATTTATTTGAAAGATAAAAATATTTCCTACAACATGGTATTTTTTTATAATTTTTAGATATTAAATAATCTAAATTATTTAATGACATCATTATGATGCAGCGATGACCTCATTATTTAACGATTTTAATAAAATGAAAAGATAATGTACAATCAAAGGCTTACACTTGTCCAAAGACTATTGGATGGGTATATTTTGAACCCTTATCACCTTAGCCATGAATTATATAATTTTGGGACCTTTATAATCTGAAAAGCATTGTATAATAATGTAAAATTTCCTTACTTTCCAAGAGTGCCCCTCCTCTCCACTTATAAAAGGCCCCCACCTCTACCACCTCATTCACACTTTCAAGCCATTTGGCTCGGACAACCTCTACCCAAATACTCTCCCAACATCCCCCTATTACTCCTAGAAGCCTCACTTTGGGTAGATCTCTTCCCAAGGAAGACTTTGGCTCAAATCAAAAAGAGTTACCCGATTTTGAGGTAATGTCTTCTCTAATGTTGTTATGTTTTATTTTTCTTCTCCAACCCCCTAAAATCTTTTTATTCATTTCTTTTGTAACAACACCAGTATCCTAAATATACAAGGATGTTGTTATAAGAAGTATTCGAGCTACACTTATACACACCTACATCTAATGGTTAAAGAACATACGGTTTCTGTGGATGGTGAATTTTTGCCTCACGAAACGATGATTGTTCAACACTCATATAACACCTTCAAAGGTGATCATTAAGATGTCACTGTATTTATATAGGATATATAATATGTTTATGTTTTACTTATGCTTCTGTATTTCTCATTTATGGCATACCTTATGATTTCCATTATGGGTAAACGCGATAATTTCATTTTAGGAAGTGCGGACTACCGCCCCCTCAAAGTGATGTGAATCGTTAATGCCATATGTGGGGTGTATAAAGGATGGAGTAAATGATATTATATATGATATTATACTGGAACTATATTATACCTTTATATAATTATTATTTCATTCCATTAAATACGAAATAGAAATGAAAGTAGCGTTCATGCGTACGTACGGCTTACCGTCTCCATGAACGGTGAATTTCATTTCTTACCTCTAAATGTTATGTAATATTATAAATACATGTATATACTGTATATATATGATATATATGATATCTAAATCATGAACATAATTCTGGATATATTGGCTATATCACCACATGAGCAACTTGTAATTATAAGAATTTTATTTTTGACTCAAGTACCTAAGATCGACAAAATGACCGTTATAAACATAAATAATTACATAATGTTAATAACATGGTAATAAGGGATATAAAAGGAATAATGAACATGAAAAAGGTTCTTAAGTAAATAGAAATTAATTCTATTTTATTATTCAGGAGGTTAAAGAATGGTCGAGTCAGGACAGGACGCAAGGTAAGGGAATTTCTTAACCCAACTTCCATTCTTTGGGTTAATCTCCTAATTTCAAATTATGTCATGATATTATTATGTCCTATTTTGTATTTTTACGTTTTTTATGTGTACCTATAGTGAATACACATAATAGGTCTATTTTATTTTAAAAATGATCTTTTTAAGGACTTCGTCTCAATCTCCTTTCATTGAGGCATATTTGGTTTTATACACAATTTTCTTTTATACGGTGTATAAACACCTTTGACTTTTATGTTTATTCAAAAAGAATCTTTTTTATACGAATAATTTTACTAAACGATAAAAAGGGAATGTTTTTCTTTCCGTATATATGCGGCGACAATGACTTCTCCGCCGCCGTGACCATTATTTGAGTTCCGGCTTCCTCTACAAGCCATAACTGTTTTTAAATGATTTAAAAAAAGAGAGAGATATTTCTCTCAATTGTATGAAAATCCAGTGAAAATGTATACGTATTTAACGCAAGCTTAAAAATGTTGTTAGAAAACCTGACTCTCGAGTGTGGTAGACAGGAAGGGATTGGGCGTGGACCCATCATGGCCTGCAATTAGTGGAGCAGTCTCAGAATTAGTTATTTTGTTTTCAGAAGCTTGCATAATGTTTTCAGAAAAACACTGGAGTATATTTGAGCAATTTTAAATTTAAGTATCTTCTAAAAAAATTAAACTGGTATTTTGATACCGCAATTAATTTCAAATGGTATTTTAAAAAAATGGTATTCCTAAATGTTTATATACCATTTTTCATATAAGGAATGCATTAGACTTAGTAAGTGACGGGTGGAGCCCGCTATAGCTCCTCGATGCATCAGCAGGTCTCATGAGACAAACTAGTGTCTTGGCACGAGGCCTTGACAAAATCTTATTTGTGGTCTTGGCATGAGGCCTTGACTACGTGGTTATGATAGTCTGGCATTATGCATTCCATCATTATGAAACTGGTTATTGATATTGCATGTGATTATTCGACCAGTAGAATACCCATGTGAAGAAGTAAATGGAATTATCTCATTTTACTTTTGCCATATTATGTTGATGTTCAAGTTTAAAAGGCTTTTGTTTTAGTCATACATTTCCTTAAATGTTTATGTTTATTTATGAAAGCTTCCGCAATATTGTTATCCTTACTGAGCATCTGAGCTTACCCCTTTCAATGTTTTAATATTTTCCAGGATGTGAAGAAGTATTTTATGAATGACCTGCAGGGATAGTCAGAAGAGGATATGAGTGTGGACTATGAAGACTTTGTTATTAGTTTTTCACTTTATGATGTAATGTAAGACTTATGAATGTATCTAGTGTTTCCAAGGCTACTAAACTAATCGGTCTTTCGAGACTTGATCTTTTGTGATCATGCCAATGTTACGAAGTAATGCACCGACTCTGGGTAGCTGGGGTCGGGGCGTTACAGAATATTATCATTAACATCACATCATTCCTCAAGACATTATTCATAAGAATATCGTTTCACTAGAGAATATAATAACATTTTTTCAAAAAAATATCGATGTAACAACTCAAACTTCAAGATGATTCCCACCATTCATTGGATTACCATAATCATTCTTAATTGTGGTTTGAGGTGTCTCAAGATCATTCCCACATTTACATATCAATTGTGTGGTACAAAATTTGGGGGATAGGTAAAGAGAATATATCTATTATGAATGATTGACTATATACTCAAAGAAACCAATATAATCATGAAATGTACCTACAATACTATGTTCATGATTATCCATCAATTGTCAACCTCTCAGTAGGGGATCCCAACAGAGGGTGAAGCTCCATGCTGAACATGCTATTGGGGTGGAGTTTTGTAGATAAATGGGCATAAAATTATAGGTTCACCGTAATTGCACACAATTTCTAGAAAAACTGGATTATTTAAACATATACTATAATCAACGGATTTCTCCATTAATGGTATACTCTCCTACTATGATGTTTCCTAAATTGATCATCATTCGGAGTTTGAGCACCAACACATTCCCCTTATTGAATAGTGATGTCAGTTTAAGCTAATGTTATATCTATATATTGAGATGAATTCCCATTCTTGGTGAAATGTATGATGAATGTCTTAATCTATAAAATGAATGAGAATACACTATGTAGGAACACCATTAGGCAAATACATATTCATATTGGTAGTGAAATACCCATGTCATCCCCTTCATACTTGTTTACATATTCCATTAATCGATTAGATAAATCATCTTCGTGAAGTAGATGACCCTGGGATAAAGGTTGATCACAACATGACTTATCCATATCTACATTCTAAATATGTTATAGGGTCATACTAGATCACTATCAATTCATTCCATCATACTATGTGGGGATATCTGACATGGCCAGACATTACCCAAAAATAAGGGTGGGGGGGATTTTTACCATGTTATAATGTTGGTGTTTATATAGTGATCGACAATTATAATATATTAACTTTAAATAAAATTTAAATACTACTTAAAAAAATATAAAACGGTATGTCCATAGACCATACTTGTATAGTGACTTTGGAATCATGGAATCCTAAATAACATTAAACAATTGAGATATTCTTTTTCTCACTAGGCCCTCTATGTATAGAACGATTCTTATAAACATCCAACAAAATACATATCTTCATAACATGGGGAAGGAAACATAAAAAGTGGCGATCTTAGATTCCCAGTAATAGTAAAAAAAGGATACATGCAATGATAAACATGATCATTTAGGTATGATAACGTGATCATAACATTAGAAGATCCTACCCTGAATATCAAAAGATCCGAAACATGAATCATAGAATACAACATGGAATTTCATAAGACATACATCATAAGGAAATAAAGAACACATTATCTGAAATCATATCATATGAATAATATATGAATTTGTTTTCATAAAAAACAGGTAATATAATTCCCTATATGTCATGACACCTAGCTATAAAATACCATGGCACATCATGGGAACTGCACCAATTGGGTGGGACAAACCACTATCCCTAATTGTAGTTCTTTCATTGTAAGGGATTATTTTTCACTATATGCCTATAATAGATTAATTTTTCCAATCTCTCATCTTTTTGTTGAAAACACCTACTGGGCTTGCCACACCACCATCCCCAGTCGCAGTCATTTCCTTGTAATGTTTTGGGATTACCCATCCTCCCATATTTTATAAATCATTTAAATTGATTCTCATCACTATCTCATGGGATATTAATATTTAACCATATAATTTTTAAGAGATATTGGTCCCACCTATCTAATAATAAAACCATTCTTACATGTTCAGCAATATAATAAAATTTTCATCACATCAATACCCATAATAAGTGATGGGTTTTATAATGATCCTATCAAAATACCATGAAATTGAATGGTTAATATTAACTTCTCATCACATAATAACCTATTTAAATTATATAGGTTTCATAATCACATAATTTAAGCATAAATCATGAAAATAATTGAGTTTCAAAATCATATGGCCTATAGAAGAGAAATCGGTGCTATATGAATCATTCCATAAAAACATAAAAAAATCATGAAAAAACTATAATGGATCCATTGGATCATTTATTATAAAGGAATGAATAACACCAAAATATATCATCATATATGGAAAATATCATGGAAAATTATTTTGAAATAATTTCTAATGGAAAATAATAATTTTTCTATGAAATGTATATTTTAATCATTAAACCTTTTGAAAACCATTTTCAGGAAAATAAAATGATGACCTATAAATAAATCATTGAAAAAATTTTGGAATCATGTGTCATTGACAATTAGAATACTTGCATGAAATTAATTTGAAAACCAATTTCCATGAAAAGCTATAAATGATACATGAAAACATTATGAGAACCATTTATTTCAAAATACTTTGAAAAAGTTATTACTGATTATTGAAATCCTAAAAAATAGTTTTTTTAAATACTCATTCCTGTAAAATGATATTAAAATATATTCTTTGAAAACATTTTTTATAACATGGATCTTGATGTTCCTGGAAGGTGTCTCAATGTACGCAATTTCAAACAAAACTAATTTACTGATTTGGTCACTCTTCACACATAGACCCCACAAAAGTGAGTTATAATAAAATTGATATGTAAATAGCTATAAAAATAATAATGAGAAACCCATAATATTTTAATGTGATTTATAATCAGCCCACAACAGATATGAGAGGTGAATACGGTGTAAATCTCAAAAAATAATAATGTGAGACTAAAATCCATTTACCTCGTGTCTTAACTCGCTTCGTACTCATACAAGCATCCTGTATAATAAATGTATGTTTATTATACATATTTTACCAAATAATATTATTATATATAACAATATAAATTTTTTATTATGATTTCCTATTTCCAAATTTCTAACAATACTATGTTAAAATTTTACTTCGGGTAATATTTGCGTTGTTTTACACATATTTCTAAATTTGTACTATGAAGATGTGTTCTTATGGATCCCTTCTCTCCCAGCCATCCCCCTCCCACTCTCGGCTCCACCTAGGGTTTCTTCTAAAACCCTTCGATGCGGGTCGGCGGAGCGCCCAAGCATCATTCTTCGTCCTTCTTCTGCCTTCTTCACCTCATTTCACCGCGTCATGCCTTCTTCCAGACCCATCAGTCTCTTCGTGGGATCTGGACCCTTTTCTCCAATGTGGCTCTTCCGCACCTATTTGTTTTCCTTCTGGTTTCGTCTTCGGCGGAGCCCTCTGCGTCCGCTCGGGTTATGTTTTTGTTCTCCTCATCTTCATTCTGGTGTACTTTTGAGGCCCTGTTAAAGGTGGATTGCTATTGAAGCTTCCGAACGCTCATAGTCTGCTCTGATCTCTCGTTCCCCTGTGGCCTTCCATGTTGGAGCTGAAGCGGTGGGGACTATGAGGTTTTGGGATTTGTGGAATGGCGGTCGACGATTTTCAGAAATTTCCCGATTCAGTTTACCCCCACTCTGTTGGCTCATGGTTCGCTACCTCGTCGTCGGGCAGTCTTTCCCTGCCCTGATCCCAAGTTCCGCTGCGCCTCTACTAGGAGGATCGGGAGCGGTGGTAACGATGGGGTTTTGGGATGTTTGGTGGTGGTCGTCGACGTTCCTAGCGCAAGACCTCGATGACAGCCTTGTTCGGTTATGGAAACCAGTTTCGCAACTTAAGTAATGTTTGGTGGTGGTTTTTTCTGTTGAGAAAGACGGGAAAGCGACGAACGCGCAAACAAAAGAAAAAGCGAACGCGCAGCGGAAATTGAATCTTCCCCCCAAATAGAAGCGGATGTACAGCGACAAAATTAAATGTGCAGAAAAAATAAATTTGAAACCGGAAATTTTTACGTGGAAAACCCGAAAGGGAAAAACCACGGGACCTAGTCCAGAAAGAGGGATCCACTAAAATCAAGAAGTACACGGTAGAGACTCCCCAAAATGGAAGGGATCTCAAAAGTAATACTCAAGAATAAAAGTATGGATCAAAAGGTGGAGAGCAAGAAAGATGATCGTCAAAGAAAGGCGATCACCAAATGGGATTTGCTCTCAGTGTTGTTGCTGACAGTGATGATGCAAGGCCTTGCCTCTGCCTCCTTATATAGGAAAAGAATCAGCGTCAAAATAATGTCGTTGCGTCAAAAGAGTGTCACCGCATGAATTAATTCACGCGTCCTTGGCCCGCATTAAAACACCACATTAAAACAGATACCGCATGTGCACCATTTTAGGAGGCGTTGCCCAGTGCGCCAACCAGGAAGGCGCCCAACAATCTCCCCCTCCGACTCAAGTGGGGATCACCGCCAACCCTGCAATCTGTCGGCAAGTCTCAAATTTTCCTCTGGGTAAACTCTTGGTCAACATGTCTGACCCGTTGTCATCAGTGTGGATCTTCTCAAGCTCTAACTGTCTCGAATCAAGGACGTTGCGAATCCAATGATATCGAACATTGATATGTTTCAACCTGCCATGAAAAGTAGAATTCTTTCCCAAACAAATAGCACTCTGACTATCACAAAATAAAACATACCTGTCCTGATTTAAATTGAGCTATCGAATAAACGTTTTCATCCACAACAATTCTTTGCACGCCTCAGTAGCTACAATAAACTATGACTCTATGGCAGATAAAGCAACACATCTCTGCAATCTAGACTGCCAAGATACAGCTCCCCCTGCAAAAGTGATCAAATAGCCTGAAGTAGACTTCCTCGAATCGATATCTCCTGCCATATCTGAATCTGTAAAGACACAAAGCATAGGTTCCCCTTTGCCAAAACACAATCTCAGATCAGAAGTACCACGAAGATAACGAAAAATGTACTTCAATGCTCTCCAATGCTCTCTACCTGGATTTGATAGAAAACGACTGACCACACCAACTGCATGAGCTATATCAGGTCTAGTACATACCATTGCATACATCAAACATCCAACAGCAGATGAATAAGGTATGTGTTGCATCTCCTCTCTCTCTTCATCAGTAGAAGGTGACTGACTGGAACTGAGCTTAAAATGTAAAGCAAGAGGAGTACTAACCACTTTCGCTCTATCCATAGAAAATCTCTGAAGAACCTTCTCAATGTATCTCTCCTGAGATAACCACAACTTCTTGGCCTTCCTGTCACGGGAGATCGTCATGCCAAGAATCTGCTGTGCTGGCCCCAAGTCTTTCATCGCAAAAGACTGACAAAGATCCTTCTTCAATCTGTCAATTCTAGAAGTATCATGGCCAACAATGAGCATATCATCAACATAAAGTAACAGTATAATAAAATCATCATCAGTAAATCTCTGAACAAAAACACAATGATCAGAAGATGTCTTCCTGAAACCCTGATGAGAAATGACAGATTCAAACTTCTTATACCACTGCCTCGGAGCTTGTTTCAAACCATACAAGCTCTTCTTCAACTTGCAGACATGATTTTCTTTACCTGTTTCAACAAAACCCTCTAGTTGCTCCATATAAATCTCCTCCTCTAAATATCCATGGAGGAAAGCTATCTTCACATCCATCTGTTGAATCTGCAGATCTAAACTGGCAGCCAAACCAAGAACAACCCGAATGGAAGACATTTTGACAACAGGTGAGAAATTCTCATCAAAATCAATACCTTTCTTCTGACGGAAGCCTTTGACAACTAACCTTGCCTTGTATCGTGGAACAGAACTGGATTCTTCATTCTTAATCCGATAAATCCACTGATTTTGCAAAGCTCTCTTCCCTGTCGGTAACTTCACCAGCTCAAAAGTGTGGTTGTCGTGCAATGATTTCATCTCATCATCCATTTCCGCAACCCATCTGTCCTTCTGTTCACTCTCCATTGCCTCATCAAACGATTCTGGTTCTCCCCCTTCAGCGAGGAGCACATACTCATCAGGTGAATATCGAGTAGAAACGGTGTGATGCCGAGATGACCTCCGGAGTGGAACTGCGGGTTCATTAATAACCCCTGGAACCGGATCATCAGAAACAAAAGGTGCATCGGAAACTTCAACTCCAACCTGTTCACATTGAGCATCATTCTGTACATCAACATGATCATCAGAATCAACAACATGAGGTAAATGTGAATTAGAACCAGGCTCAAGACTGACAAAACCATCAGAAGTTGGAGAAGCATCTTTTTCTCCCTTATCAATGTCTACAATAGTCTGATCCTCCTTAAACACTGCATCGCGGCTTCTGACAAGTTTCTTCAAAACAGGATCATAGAACCTGTACCCAAACTCATCGTGTCCATAGCCAATAAAAATACACTGGCGTGTCTTACCATCCAGCTTGGATCTCTCATCTCTAGGCACATGAACAAAAGCCTTGCAACCAAAAACACGCAAGTGATCGTACCTGATCTCTTTTTCATACCAAAATTTGTCGGGAGTGTCTGTCTGCAAAGCCACCATAGGTGATAAATTGATTATATAAGCAGCAGTAAGTAAAGCCTCACCCCAAAAATGTCCAGGCAACTTTGCTTCTGAAAGCAAACAACGAACTCTTTCCAGCAATGTTCTGTTCATCCGCTCAGCTACACCATTCAGCTGAGGTGTCTTGGGCGGCGTCTTCTGATGCCGAATACCTTCCTCCCTGCAATACTGATCAAACGGACCACAATACTCTCCTCCATTGTCAGTGCGAATACATTTTAATTTCTTTCCTGATTCTCTCTCAGCAGAAACATGAAATTACTTAAAAACACTGAGCACCTAACTTTTGGCTTTCAAAACATAAACCCAGAGCTTTCGTGAGTATTCATCAATAAATGTAACAAAATAAAGACCGCCACTAAAGGTCTTCGATTTCAAAGGACCAAAAACGTCAGAATGTACCAATTCAAGTACCTGTGACTTCCTGTGTGGAGGATGACTGCTGAAACTCACTCTGCTCTGTTTTCCAGCCATGCAATGATCACATGTGTCCAACTTGACACTCTTCAAATCTGGAAGAAGATTTCTATTGGCCAAACAACCGAGACCTTTCTCACTGATGTGACTGAGCCTCTTATTCCACAACTTGGACGAAACACTGCACTCAACAACACAAGCAGTATCACAAGAAATAGAAGCTCTAGTCCAGTACAAACCTGATTGCTTCTTCCCTCTAGCCACAATCAAAGAGCCCTTGGAAAGCTTCCATTGGCAATCACCGAAAGTGCTGATAAACCCTTCATCATCAAGAACGCTGGTAGAGATAAGATTCAAACGAACCTCGGGTGCATGTCGGACATTCTTCAAAATCAGCTTACTTCCTGTACTGGTCTTTAAACAAACAGTCCCGATGCCTACAACGTCAGCATGTCCATCATTTCCCATCTTCAAAATCCCAAAATTACCTGGGCTGTAAGATGTAAAGAACTCCTTCTTCGATGTCACGTGAAAACAGGAACCACTTTCAACAACCCAGCAAGAATCATCAGAAGCAATGTTAATGTAATCATAAACAATAACAAGATCACCCCCTATAGCAGCGGCAACATGATCCTCTCCATCGCCATTTTTCTTCTGTTTATTTTCCTTCAATATGTTCTCTCTTTTCATCTGATAACAAAACTTCTTAACATGCCCCTTCTTACCACAATGATGACATTCAAAATCTCTCTGCTTCAGTCTGGATTTGCTTCTGCCTCTGCTCTTATCTCGACTGCTCTGCCCCCGGTCCTGGCTTCTCCCCCTGTTCTCTGTGACCAAAAGCTCGGAAGAAGATTTCTCCTGAGTACGTCTCCTGACCTCTTCATTTAAAATAGAATACTTGACAAAAGTAAATGTCACAGCACCATTAGGAGCAGAACTGGTTAGAGTAACATGTAAATTTTCCCATGAATCGGGTAAAGTGTTAAGAAGCAAAAGAGCTAAAACCTCATCTTCAAAATTGATACCCATGCCAGACAACTGATCAAAACATCCTTGATATTCACTTAAATAATCAGAAATAGACATACCTTCTCTGTACCTCATGTTCATCATTTTCTTGAGAAGAAACAGTTTATTTTTTCCCGTCTTCGAAGCGTAGGTCGTCTCAAGCTTCTCCCACAAAGTTCTGGCGTGAGAGATGTTGACAATGTGGTTCATCACGTTGTCTTCGACCCATTGAAAAATGAAACCGCAAACCATCTCATGCTCGAACGCCCATTCTTCGTCTGACATTGTCTCTGGCTTCTGGGTACTAAACACTGGAAGATGCATTCGCTTGACAAAAAAGCAGATCCTTCATTTTAAGTCGCCACATATGGTAGTTGGTACCATTTAACAAAATCATCCGACTGTAGATGGCCTCCATAATAAATATGAAAAGAAAAGAACCAAACCCTCTGATACCAGATGTTGGGAAAGACGGGAAAGCGACGAATGCGCAAACAAAAGAAAAAGTGAACGCGCAGCGGAAATTGAATCTTTCCCCCCAAATAGAAGAGGATGTGTAGCGACAAAATTAAATGTGCAGAAAAAATAAATTTGACACCGGAACTTTTTACGTGGAAAACCCGAAATGGAAAAACCACGGGACCTAGTCCAGAAAGATGGATCCACTAAAATCAAGAAGTACACGGTAGAGACTCCCCAAAATGGAAGGGATCTCAAAAGTAATACTCAAGAATAAAAGTATGGATCAAAAGGTGGAGAGCAAGAAAGATGATCGTCAAAGAAAGGCGATCACCAAATGGGATTTGCTCTCAGTGTTGTTTCTGCCGGTGATGATGAAAGGCCTTGCCTCTGCCTCCTTATATAGGAAAAGAATCAGCGTCAAAATAATGTCGCCGCGTCAAAAGAGTGTCACCGCGTGAATTAATTCACGCGGCCTTGGCCCGCATTAAAACACCACATTAAAACAGATACTGCATGTGAACCATTTGAGGAGCCGTTGCCCAGTGCGCCAACCAGGAAGGCGCACAACATTTTCTACTCATCTTCAATTTTCAGTTGGTCTTCCTTTTTCGATCTGTGATGGATGGAGTGATTTGGGGATTGAAAAGATGGTGGCAACGTCTTGGTTTTTGTGTGTTGGGATTTCATTTGATTCTGTTTCTGCAGGCATGATTGTGCGGCTCCGGCGACGATGATGAGTAGGTTTTCAGCGGGCGTTCTTCTTCTGGTGCTAAGATGATGTGTCGGTGTGATGGTTTCATGACAGTTTGGTGTGCGATGTGATAACGACGGAGTCAATGACGCAGAATTGGGGTTTCTTGGGCATCTCGCAGGGCGGGTGTTTCCTGAGAGGACTTCCCTCTTATGTTTTTTTGAATTAGAATTTTAATATTTTAAATTTTGAAAGTGGTTCTTTGACTGGTGTAATCTGTGTATACAATTTGGTGAAGGTGGTTTTGGATTTGGTATTCGATAAATATAAGGTTCCCACGCACCCATAAAGTGGTTTATCTTGAAAATGAAAAAAATGTATTTGAAGGAGTAAATTTGTACTATCATTGGTCCTTATACATATATAATGATTCCAGAATATAAAACATGATATAAATAAAATTTATATTTAGTATATTTTTATTATATTAATATATATAATATTGATGTATGAAATGGAATACATTTTTCATGGAGATTGTAAGTCGTCTATACGCATGGACGTTATTTTGGTTTTTAATGTCGTATTGAAAGAACGAGAGTAAGTTGGATATAAGTATATATATATATGTATATATATTATTAATAATGTGTCATTATTATATAATATACATCATAAATGTTTTATAAACTCATCGTTAATAATTTTTATGTAGTTGGTGAACTGGCCACATTGTTTTAAGGGGACGGTAGTCCACACTTACTCAAAATAAATTACCATATTTACACAAACATGAAGGTAAAAATATGTGCATTTAATAATAATTAAATAATCATAAAAACTTTATAAATATAATATGTATTTTAAATTAATATATATTTTATCGTAATTACCATCCTGAGTGGTGGTAGAGTAATAATGAGAAATCATCGTCTAGTGAGGCCATAGTTCTCTTTACACATAAATAGTTTCTTCGTTACCCGTTAGATGAAGGTGTGTGTTAATTTAGGAAGAAAAATTATAATAAAACAACTAAAAACATTGATTATATTTTTTTGTGTATAATAAGGGAGTATGGATAGTGGAGGGGGTAGTGAATTAAAATAAAACAATGGACCTTGAGAGAAGACATTACCTCCTACTCGGGTAAATCATTTTTCTTTGTTCCTCAAGGATTACATGGAATGATTTTCATATAAAGGGAGCAATCAAGTTGGAAGGGAGGTATTTTGGGAATTTGAGTTGGAAAAGAGTGGAAGAACATAAGTAGTTGGAGAGCTGTGATGAAGGGGATAAGTGGTGTCCTTTTGTAAGTAAGGGAAATGACTCATTTGGTAATTTTGAAAGCAGGTTAGGCATGCCCACATTTTATCTATGAGTAGTTGTAATGGGTCATACGTCTCTAGCACATTCCTTTGTGATAATATGGTGTTTGAGGTGATTCAGTAGGTCAAGGGGACTAATCCCCAACACTTTTCCAATTTTTCCAGATCGGTGAATAGTTCAACGGTAGACATTTTTTAAAAGTGTCATCGGTAACCTTCTATGAATAGTTCCATCGGTGAACAGTTCTATTGGTAAATTCTAATGGTAACCTCTCCTTCCATTTCAAAATTTCCTCTTCAATGAATAGTTCCATCAGTGAACAGTTTTATCGGTAACCTCTAACAGTAACCTCTCTTTTCTTATGCCAAATTTACAATTCTATGAACAGTTATTTCGGTAACCTCTAACGGTAACTTCTCTTTCCTTTTCCAAATTTCCAATTCTATGAACAGTTCCATCGGTGAACAGTTCTATTAGTAACCTCTAATGGTAACCTCTCTTTCCTTTTCAAAATTTCCAAATCTATAAACAGTTCCATCGGTGAACAGTTCTATTGGTAACCTCTAACGGTAACCTCTCATTCCTTTTCCAAATTTCCAATTCTATGAACAGTTCCATCGATGAAAAGTTCTATCAGTAACCTCTATCGGTAACCTATATTTTCCTTTTCCAAATTTTGAGTTCATGAACAATGTTTCTAGAATAGTGAGGTCTATCGGTAACCTCTATTTCCTTTACCAAATTTTGAGTTCATGAACAGTGTGTCCGGAACGGTGAGGTCTATCGGTTACCTCTATTTTCTTTTTCCAAATTTTGGGTTTATGAACAGTGTTTCCAAAACGGTGAGGGCTATCGATAACCTCTATTTTCTTTTTCCAAATTTTGAGTTCCTAAACAATATTTTCAAAATGGTGAGGTCTATCAGTAACCTCTATTTCCTTTTCCAAATTTCAAGTTCATGAACAGTGTTTCCAACTTCCTAAAGTTTCACCCCTTTAACATTTCCATTGACGTAAAATACATTTAAAGCCTCATTTTAAGGTCTTTAAGGCCAATTAAATGGCCATAACACCTATATTAATTATTACTAAGGCTCATGATGTTTTTACTTGGTCAAACCACGTGGTTTAATGTGATCCTCTTTTAATGGTAAATCAAGAGTATCTTAAAAAGTCACTCCATTAAATCATCAAAAGGGACAAGTTATATTCCTCCCTTGTTCTTCCTCCTTGTTCTCTGGTGCTAGATACTCTAACCTTTGCTTCCTTCCCGTAGGAATCGTGAGATCAAGCCTTTCCCAATGGATTAGATTCCCCTTGAAGTTATTCCTGCTGCATGTGCACCACCTACTTTGGTGCAAGCAGCAAGGGTCGATCCTTCATCGAAATAAGGTATGTTTTTTCATGGTTCTTTTGGGTTCGTCACCTTCTATTTCTCCGTTTCATGTTATAGCATGTAATCTCCTTGCATCTTATGGAGTTTTCTTGGGTTTCGGTTGGTGCGGTCATACCATGTCATCCACGGGTGGATGTAGTTGTCGCGAGAGGAGGCAATCATGACCCTTTGTGTGGACTGTTCTTGTATAAAGAACGTTAAGAACCATTTGAGGTAGGGGATTCATTTATTCTATCTTCTTTTATGTGAAACAGTATAGCTATCATGTTTTATCCCACTGGATGAAAATGGAATTTACATAATAAATATTTGAACCAGATAAATAAATTGATATCGATCATATGTTATTCACTCTTGTTTTTCTAGATAGTGTGATATCTATGCATGCTTGTTTATCCGATCGTTCTTGACGTAAATTGGTAAAAAACGTAAATCTGGGAATAAATTGATAACAGTTTGGTGAAAGATAAAGAGGCATGAAATGAATCTGGTTCTTCTTGTTGTAATTTGATGTTAATCAATTTGATGTAGTAAGCATGTTTAATAATTTTTTGATAGCTTACTAATTAGTTTTTCTGAATTTGGAACCTATGAATTATAAATATTTTAATTCATGATGGATTAAAGAACCTATTTCTTGATAATTCCTTGAAGAGTTCTGAGTTACCCTATTGATTGTTAGAGGGACAAGATCTCAATTGTAATGCTGTTTGTTTTCATGTTGCTTGTGTTATGATGTGACCATGGATGGATGTTGTTATATGTGGGGGCATGGAGGCCTATTTGGTTGTGGTAGCAAATGACGCCTAGAGTGGAGAGATGCATCTATTTATGAATGTGGGTGTATGGGAGGACACCAGGAATAATAGAATAGGATAGATGTGATTGTTAGATGCTTGTAGATTGTTATTGTTTTTTATCTTCTTTACTATTCCCCAATGCTCAGGGCAGCTGGTCTTACTTTCCCTTCTTCTGAAAGAGGCAAAGACGTGCGGGGTATGCCACGTTCTATCCATGTATATCTTCTCAAGGGAGGATGGGTATACGCTCTTGCTATAGGGTGCAATTAATCGACGGGTAGTACATCTACTCACCTTGTTGAGCCCCCTTGTGTTAAGTAACATAGAATGTTTTTCTAGAATGCATGGGAATAGGGGAAATTAATTCTGTAATGTATAATTGAATAAATAATGTTAACCCAAGTGTTTGGATCTTGCTAGAACGGAATTCCCAGGTTACAATTTTAAAGCGGCATTGGACATGGGGTGTGATGCTAATGAAATTTTATGAGGAATTGTTATTGGTTAATTTATGTTTAAAGAATTAATTAACTTAAAGTGAAACTGATAAAAAGGGAATGAAATAATGTATTAAAGCTCTTTAAAAGTTTGTGTGCCTATTGGATACCTAGTCTTAGAAGTATCAGCCTAGAGTCCGAGAGACGTTATCTATAGTTGAGTCTAAGACTAGGTTAATCCCATAGTGTGTTTGTGAGGTATAGTGTATTCTATACTTTTTATGTTTCTATACGTTACTCTACCCTATCGGTAAGGGAAACTGACACCCTGGGGATTCTTAGCCCTGGAGGGGTGTTTTCCCCAACATTCTGGTGGGAGGATGGATGGCTCACTACCCCCTTTGGCCCTGCTCTATTCTCTTTGTAGATTCTTGTGTAGGCAGTCACATTGGATTGTTTTCCCCATATATGTGTGTAGAGGGTTGTAATGGCTTGTGGTTGTTCACACACATATATTCTAGATATATATTTCTATGGACTACTATAGGTGTAACATGTATAGGTTGTGATGGCATGAGGATCCTTACTCAGTGTATGGGTTGTAATGGCTTGAGGTATAATACCTGATGCATGTTACACGTTATGCGAGCTTTGGTGGCTCCTAGAAACTACGTGGTTACTTTTCATACATTGACGTGGTGGTTTTGTTGCACGAGGTGCAGGTTGTGGTGCTTCTCCTAGGTGTTTGTGGGAAAACCTTTTTGGAGAGAGATGCTTAGGACGTGCGACGTTGGGGAAAAGCGGAAAATCAAAGGGGAAGTAGTAGCGTGGTACCCTTGATATCCTTATTATATTATATACTATTGTATGGGTTAGTTGGGGAGAGTAACCATGGTGAGGCTGGGAACTTAGTATACCTATTTAGATGATGAGTTTGTTTCACTTGTTGTTCACTGTGCTTTAGCATGCTTTATTTACTTTTGCACAAGTGGCTTCAGGGAGGATCCTCTGAGTATACTATTATACTCACTCTATGTATATATAATCTATTTTTCAGGTCACTTGGAGCAGGTTGGAGATCAGGCTGGTTACTACAAGCTTGTGGTTGCAGGTTCTATTTGGACTTGTGGTTGCTTCTGTTTTACTTTCTTTTGGGTACTTATTGTTTTTCCCCTTTTAGTTGTAGTATTTTTTCCTGACATTACATATGTGCACTTGGGTTTTCTTTTTTATTTCAGTTCTGAGTTACAGTTTTTTGGTGTGCATCTTATCTCTCTCTTCTTCTTGTGTTCTCTTAGAGGGCAATGCCTCCCATTTGAGAGGTTACTATACCCTCAGTGCTAGTCTCCAACCCAGAGCCTACTGGAGGTGGGACCCAAGGGTCATTATCTCCCTTCTCACATTACAGGACCATGAGGGGTACACTTTGTGGGGAGGGGGTCATGACAATGTGGTATCAGAGGGAGGTTGAGGGATAGAATGGTGTATGGAGTTAGGCACCTGTGAGGTAGCATGGGTTGGTAGGGAAACAATGTCATTCATATTTATCAAGTGATGTAAACACCTGAGACCATCTGAGACATAGGTGTTTAGGTCCCCCTATGATCTGATGTACGGACCTTTAAGTTTACAATGGTGACTAAACGAGGTGATACTAGTTGCAGGGTAGAGACCTTGGAATGGATCATGAATCATTCTTCTTTGTGCATGTGTTTGAATGGGTAGACCATGGGATAGGTTAACCTAAAATCAATGAAAGAAAACAATTAATTAAATAATTTTGAGTCTTCCCTATTTTAGGTTTAGGAGCTCTATCATTTTTTTATTTTATAGGTTTGGATCCATGTCAACGTCCTCATTAGGTTTGCGCAGAAGTTTTGCAGCAGGCTGCTCCAGTATATCATTGCAGGGTAGAGGTTGACGGCAATGCCACTTGGAGGAAGACACTCCGAGAGTTTCAACGCAAGAGTCTAGAGAAGTATGTGGGCTCCGTTTCAGATGTTTTCATGGAAGACTGGTTAGAGTAGGTCGGGATAGGCTTCAGTTCGATCTGTGCTCGGAAGGATCACTGGGTGTCCTTGGTTGTGACGATGCTGCATGGAGCTGCGAGGCAGTGTTGGTTCTTATTCCTCGTGGATCGTAAGGAGTCAGCGATCTCATGGAAGGAGTTTCGAGACAAGTTTAGAGTCAAGTTTTTTTTTTAACTGCGAAGGCGTCCAGTCGCCAAGAGATTCTTACCTTTCAACAGGGTAGATCCAATGTTGAAGGGTTTTGAATCAATTTTAGGAACCTTTTATGATATGTTTCGGACCTACTTCTAGATGAGGAGGCCCTGGCGAGGCATTTCGAGGAGGCTTTGTATTCATAGATCCAGGGTCAGGTCACCCCATTTATGCTGAAAACATATCTTGAGGTGATGGTGATAGTAGAGGTTGTTGAGAGGATTTTCGCCAGGACCAGATCATCATGAGAGGGGAATCATCATGATTACTCACAAAGAAGAGTTGTGGTCCAGTGTTCCCAGTTTTTAGGCCAGAAGAGTTTTCGTTCAGCCGGGGGTAGGTCCTTGACCTTCACATCTTGTTTCTCCAGAGGAAGAAACTCTCATGCATATTCCAAGGGATCTGGTACTTTTTTTCTTGTGGTGTTCGTGGTCATTAGCAGCGAGAGTGCCTGACTATTCATAGTAGTCATCATGCACCAGGTGCTATGCTCCAAGTTCCTCCGTTGAGGCAGTTCCTGCCTGAGGAAGTTGTAGCAGGTTGAAATAGATTTAGATCAGTAGTGGGTAGATATGGAAAGCAGAGGACAACCCCATGACGATCCCCGTCCTCAGAGAGCAGAGTGTGGTAGTGGTGGTGTTCGTCATTGGGGTCAGAGAGTTTGTAGAGGAGTTTGTGGTCAGCTTCATGCTCTAGAAATTCCAACTCTAGGTGAGCCAGACGTTGTTTGAGGTACCATTTTCTTGTTTTCTACCTTGGTGAATGCCTTGTTTGCGTAACGTCCCGATTCCGGAAGCCACCAAGAGGCGCCCCGTACCCGGTTGGTCAGATGGACTCAAGTGCATTTCCCTGAATTCCATAGGCTTCCAACTAGCAGTGAGGGCCTTAGATGCGATAGTGGGGAAACTATGCCCTCATTGGCAGAGTACACAAAGGAAGTAAACCACGTGTACAATAGCGGAAGCAATAATTATCCAACAAAAGTAAACAATGGAAGAATGATGATATAAACAACTAGAACAAATATATATATATGAAATTATGCATGATACATATGTCTATGAAAACAGAAAAATAAGTCACAATGCTGGAAATAAAACCAGTGCTAAACCAAAGTACAAAACTAAAGCAGATAAACTCCTCAGCATCACAAGCCATAGCTTGGTCCCCATGCTCTCCTTCTCCACAGCAAGTCATGTACCAGAAATAGAAGGGAGCATTCCATTATCTATTCCTGCAATAATATAATCTGCTTAGTCCCAAAAGTATGGCCCAAACAGGGTGTGAGACTAAATCCCAGTAGGCAACCACCCGAAGATTTGTGCCTAACATTCAGTGAATATATGGAAGGTAAATGTACAGAAAACAGTAAACAGTAAGGTTCTCAGCAGAAAAAAATCCACATTCAAACAATCAATCAATCATATTAAACCTCTAGAAAGTTCACACAATCTACCCTCTCTCGTTCAGTACATGAAGACTCTCGATGGAAGCACTCACAGTCAAATTCCCGTATAGTCTAAGGTAGTCAGGAACCCTCTAAGGAAGCTCACCCAGTAAATTCCCCATATAACCCCAAGGTCTAAGAATCTTTGAGGAATCTCACTCAGTCAATTCCCCTTATATCCCAGGTCATTCATAGACTCTCTGAGGAAGCACTTGCCGTCAATTCCCCTTATAGTCTAAAAAGTTCAGAAATAAAATCAAATACTCTCTGAGGAATCTCACGCGGTCAATCCCCTTATAGTCTAAAGCGAACAAGGAATCTCTGAGGAATCTCACACTATCAAATCCTCTCATAGACCCAAGTGGTTCTAGGATCTATGGGGATTCTCAGTCAGTCAATCCCCTTATATCCAAAAGTGCTCAAACAATCTCTGAGGAAGCTCACCCGGTCAATTCCTCTCATAGTCTACTACACCAGGTTCTCATGACACTGTGTAGGTAAACTAGAATATCATTTTAATATGGCCAAGTAACCATATAGAACTACTTTTCTAAGCATTCTACAACATAACAAGCATGTCATAATACAACTCTCCATCCTACAGCAACATGCAAGGAAAATAGGTAAAGCAGCCAAAGGCTCAACTGGACCAATAGGTCGTAAACAAAGAATACAAGGGAAATACATCCAAATCATAGAAATAATCCCTTTTCATATCCAAATTACCTCTACACATGCATATGATCATGGAAGGAAAACAAAAGGGGTAAAACAATAAACACGCAATACCTCATTCAAGGGTATAGGTGGAATTTGCACATAATACTAAAAGACTTTGAACGAAAAGGCACAAACCACCTACCTCGATGTTAATAGATCTCTATATGTGAACCTAGAAGCTTTAATCACCCTAGAACGTCGAATATCTACAAAAAAATCTAAAACGTTCAACCCACGTTATCTCACGAGAGAAGAGAAATCAGAAGACGTGCTATATGAGAAGAGAGAGCTCACCGATGCGATTACAACGCAACCAATGGTGTTTGATTCGAAGGACAAACAGAGGCTCTGGGGCTCGTCGAATATCTACGGTTGTACGGAATCTCTCGGATGAATGAGACCTAGAAGAAGGGTGTTCTGTCTGTCAGACGTGACCTCGACGCGTTTAATGATAAAAAAACATGGCGTGTACTTCTGGAGTACATGGCATGTACTTGTCGTTTCCGTACTTTGCATTAGGTGGCCTCCAAGTTACTCCCACACAGCCGTGTGTGTGGCTACTACCCAGCCAGTACATGGCCTACTGCAGCCAGGAAGTACACGACATGTACTCATAAAGTACATGGCTTGTACTTAGATGTTTCCAGAAATTCCTCTTCATCCCAAATACAACTAGAAAAGGACAACATACATGAAAAGAATATTTGGGTTCTTAAAAACATCCCCCCTTAAAAAAAATTCGTCCATAAATTTCCCTAGATCGGTGTAGAAGAAGAAACCCTGAATAGCTCCGGCCACTATGCTCATACATCAGCCTTCCTTTCCCAAGGCTTGTCCTGTACTCGCCCGTGCTGCTGTAGCACTCGTACCAGAGGAACAAACTGGACACTATGAACCTTTGTACTATAATCAACAATCCGGATAGGATTCTCCTCAAACAACACATCCAATTTGAGCTCAACCTCCTCGGGTCTAAAGACATGAGACGGGTCTAAAAGGTAACATCGAACCTGAGAAATGTGGAAGATGTCGTGAATATCTCGGTACCTCTAAGGTAACTGCAACTGATATGCAACCAGACCAACTCTCTTCAACACCTCAAATATCCAGACGTACCTCGGTGAAAGCTTACCCTGTCTCCTAATCCTCTTGTGTCCCAACATCAGTATGACAGGTAGGAAAACCTGATTCCCGACCTCGAACACTAGAGGTCATCTCCACTAATCAGCATAAGACATCTATCGAGACTGTGCAGTTGCCATCCTCTTCCGAATCAACTCTATCTACTATGTGGTCTGCTGAACAAGACAAGGTCCCAGCAAAGTTGCATCTCCTACCTCCAGCCAACATAAGGGTGATCAACATGACCTATCATACAAGACCTCATAAGGTGCCATCTAAATAGTTTCATGAAAACTATTATTGTAGGCAAACTCCAAAAGAGGTATATTATTCTTCCAAGAACCTCCAAAATACAGAGTGCATGCTTGGAGCATGTCCACAAGAACCTGAATCGTACGGTCGGACTGACCATCTATCTGAGAGTGGTAAGATGTACTCAATATTACCTGGGTACCCAAAGCCTTCTGAGGCCCCTCCCAGACCCGAGAAGTAAAACATGCATCTCTGTCTGAAACAAAATATTGTGGAACTCCATGAAGATGTACAATATCACGGATGTACAACCATCCTAGCTCATCAACACTGAAGGTCTCTTTGATCGGCAAGAAGTGAGAAACCTTCATAAGCTTGTCAGGGACAACCCAAACTGCATCACTCCCTCAAGGAGACTTTGTCAAACCGGTCATGAAGTCCATCGCCACTTCATTCCTCTCACTAAAAAATATTTCACTTTTTTCAACATGGGAATATCTATTGGTAAAAGTTCATTTTCTATTGGTAAAACGTTTTACTAACATATATGTCCTTGTCACTAAACTGTTAGTAAAAACTCTGTCGCAAAATTTTTTTTCGACAGATAAAAATAGTTATGTTTAAATTATAATAATACCAACAGATAATATATATATTGGTTAAATTGTTTACCAACAGATCAAGTGACAAATTTTTCTATTGGTAATAATATTACAAACATACAATATTATTTTATAAATTATTCTTGAACAAAATTATATAAAAAATCCAGTAAAATATCATATTATATTTATAAATTTATCATATTTAATAGATTTGATTTAATTAGTAAGCCAAAGAATATTTTAACACATGTTGAAACCTAGATAAAATTATTTATATTAATAATTAAATTCATTACAAAATAAATCAATACAAAAACGTTATCCCCCCAATAGGATCCCAACCCCCCAGATCCCCCCCAAACAGGATCCCCCCAATAGGATCCACCCCCACACTTGCAACGACATCCACTCATGTAAGCAAGTCCCCTTTATTCTAGGTCTCTTTTCTTACACTTCTCCATTATGTTTGTTGCAGGTCCCTTTTCTTATACTTGTTCTTACAGATAAAAGTATACTTCTATAAAATGTTTCAACTGTCATGGTTCAAATCTCATGTAAGCAAGTCCTCTTTTAAAACTTGTCAATGAAATCGTCTCTTCCCTTATCTCACGCTGGAAACCAAAGGAAGATTATAAATCATTAAATATTCAAACTTGAATTCATTTCAAAGATAATTAATATAGAAATTTAAAATAGGTTTTATAAGATCACTACAGGGTCAATTACGAGTCACTGGAATCTTAACAATATCATTTCAGCTTCTTTGGAAATCTAATGTTTACAAGGCCCAAAAATGAAATTAATAACTGCTCCATTATGATCCCTGGTGATGACCCCAAACAACTCTAGACCAGGGTTGTCTTTGGAAGTGTCATATGTGTTGCACTTTATCCATCTAACGAATGGGGAGATCCAAAAAACATCAATCATGCCACAAGTGGGTGAAGTTACCTTGGATATTGAGGCGCCTGAGTATAGTGAAGTCTCCAAAAGAGTAGCTACAATTCCCTTTCTGATGCTGGTTGGTATTTGGAATGGCCATTGGGATTTCTTGAGAAAGCATATTGAAGTAAAAAAGGGCTGCGACCTTGTATAAATTTGTTTCTCCCACGCCAAACCAACTGTAGCAATTTTGAACATGCCACATGAAGTAGGTTTTTAAGATATTTGCACAGCTGTAAATGCAGCATTTCCTACAGCATGAGGTAAAAACACAAAAGTTTTATATAAATCCGTACCATTCATGCCATTATCTGTAGCATTCATGTCATTCAATAGTTTATAAGTAACATAAGAGTACAAGACCATGATATTTTGTGAAATAAATCATACAATAAGGTCAATTAAATATATGAGAACCAGATGTTATATAAAAATGGGGTTTTTTTCAAAAAAATCCAAAATTGAACAATACTTTCTTATTTTTTAAGGCAATCCAATTTTTTATTTTGTTTTCCAATGAAGAAATCTATTTAGATGGATAATGAAATAAAACACTAATATTTTTATGAATTATTTTTTACTTTAATAATCATAAAAATATTCCTAGTTAGTGGAAACACTTCAAAAAAAATCTTACCAAAAAATTAGCCAATAATAGAACTTCTTCTCCTTTATGATTTGGATGTGGGCACATCCGAACATTGAAGTGGTGGCTAATAACATATTTTAAGCCTCCCTCCACCACCTTTTGAGAAGTCTACTTTTGCAAGGAATAGAAAAGGGTAAGTGAACTCTTCTTTATTCCCAAACCCACCCCATGAGAGCTAAATCCATCACTATAATAGGATACTTTCCTCTGAATATGATTGACAAGGATAAAACCAAATAGATAATGCATTACAAAGAAAAATAATATATTAACATTAATAAGATGCACTTACCCTTCATGTGTTGTGGAGAATTCTGCAGAGAATGAAATGAAATCAAGGGTCAATTAAGTGTCAATCTCACAACCACTAAGATGAAAAAAGGATTTGAAGTAGCCTAAATGAAATATACCACATATCTTCTCACATCCCCCCTGCAATGCCATGAGCCTGGTTAAGACATTCACATTCCTTCCATAGATTATTTATTGTCAATTTTAAATTTATTGTTTTTTATTGAAATTAAAAATCAACTCACCTACTTCAAAATATCATGTTACCTATAATTTCTTCAATTCCTCTTCTAAAGTATAAAGCAACCTAGAGTCAATGTGATTCATGGACATGAGCATGAACCCTCTGCATTTCCCAATTGGTCCAACATCATTGCATGACTTGAAAATAATCAAAATGATACAATTTATAAGATTCAAACAGGACCTTATGTTTACTAATTCATGATAAGTATATCATCATCATAATAGAGTTTTCTAACTTAATAAACCTATATCATCAACATAATTTTCAACAGTCGAAGTGATTCACTATATTATGTTAATAGAAAAATGGAATTGTGTACCTGGGGAAAAGTATTTACATTCAATCTTCCAGAAAAGTGGTAACATATAAATGGACCCAGGGTATTTTGTGTAACCTTTAATCCAGCTTCCCAAACTACACTTCAGAACACTCTGAGTACTACTCACATAGGTGATGTCAAATCCTTCCCTTTTCACATGTATGGAAGCTTTCTTAGAAGATCATTCAATGCTGCTGCATAATAATTACTTCACCTGACATGAACAAACATATACATATTTAATTCCATTTTCAGTCTAAAAATAATAATAAGATTACAAAAACACAAAACTCGTGCTCTAGTAAATTCGAAAATTAAACAAGAATATAACACCATAATTTGAACAAAGGTTCTAATTAAAGACACCACAAAATAAAATATTTTTTACCAGCATCCAAATATGGAAAAATAAAAAAGGAATAATAAGGCCTTACCATTGAAGGAAAAATATCTAGAAACATGGAACTCTTCACTCACCTCGATTGTCTTATATAATTTTACTAATGTCATCCAATTCAATTCTACACAACATGAACACCTGTAAAAGCCCATGCATGGCATATAAGAATCTCAATTAATATGAATCATAGATAAATTTCTCACAAAAATAGAAAAAATGAGTATTAACCTCTACTAAATATGTGCTATCACAACATGTCCATTGCATCAACAAGATTCAAAGCACACCTAAAAATATAAAGCCACTACCATGAAATGTGTATGAATGTTAAGATCTATTTTATAACACATCATGAAAACTGTTTTAAAATAATAATAATTACTTCTCTATGATGCAACTTATTTATGTCAAGTTCTAATATTAAATTGTTAACAAATGCATAACCCCATTTGAAGAGGAGAAAACATTTCAAAGAGTTAACAATATGTATGCGGTTTATGCATGCCACAGTGAGAATTCCGAAATTTATTATAATTTCAAAGAACAATATCCAAATATTTATCCATTAATATGGGAACAAAAATTAAGTTTCATAACATTATTTAGCAACTAAAAAACATATAAAAGTTACAATGAAACTACCTTTCAAATAACATGTACAATAATTAATTTTAAATACTGAAATAAACTTCAGTATTAACATGAAACACAACAACAACTTAATCACAAACATAAATAATGGTGGTGTTCAATCTATAAATGAAATTCAATATATATATCAACTGTTATACATATTTTAACTAATTAAATCTATGAACATGAGTTGGCTGTAATGATTCTCATCTGTCGATTCCAGCTACTGTTAACCTTTTCCAAATATTTACTACTTCTAAAATGAGATCTTATGTGAATATGCATTCAGAATTTGAAGCAGACAATGAAGAGGAATGAGTGAAGCTTGTTCTAGTTTACTACACCAAGGGTTTTGAGAATCATCCACAGGGTGTTGTCCAGGTGAAGTTAAAGGATCATAAATATGAAGAATTAAATAGAGGGTGATGGTTCGGTGGGGACAAGTTGATGTGATCATGGATGATGAGAGTGTCAGTTACACGATGGTATGAGTCCTGGATGTTGACACTTTATATCTGGAGAAGATCATCGCTGAGCAAGATTCAATAAACGCAGCTAAAATGAATAGATTATGCACTACCAGGAAATGAAATCAACAAACATGGCTAAAATGAACCTCAATTGAGGCTCATAAACCCTATCCATCAATAATCAACAAATAAAATACCCAAAATCGAGTTAGGGTTTGGATGGGTCACACACACCTCAAGGAAGAGAAGGAAAATCAAAATGAAAAAAGAAAAAGAGAGCGGAGGAGAAGAAATTCTATCATGGGGAGACCATGACTGAAATCGGAAGGAGGGATGGTCATATTACATGGTCAGAGGAGGAGGGAGGTGTGCGGTCGGGGATCCCCCTAGGTAGGGAACACAACACGAACATGAAAGGGATGGGGTGGGGTGACATTTGGGAGGAAAAACAAAATAATAATAATAATAATAATAACCAAACATTTTTTAAGGCCTTACACACAATTTAGCAACACAAAAGTATATTTATCAGGTTATATCGTCACAATAAAAACAATAATGGTGATGTGAACATTATTTTTTGAGACATTTAATTTAAGAGTCATAATATTGGTATAATTTTAAAAAAATATTATGATATATAATAAATTCATATATAATTTATATGTAAATAATAATGTTTTAAATTCATATATATTCTAAAAAAATTGTATATTATATAAATATAATGAAATTATATATATAACATTAATTTTTAATTTGTTATAGTTTACAATTGATTTTATTTGAGTTTTCAAAAATTATAATCATTTATCATCAGTTTTATATCAGATATATATATCATGTATCACAAACATATAATTTTTCTATGAAAACATATTATTATATGATTTTATTAAAATAATTATAATTTATAACATTTCTAGAAAATAATATACATATATCAAAATGTTAGTATAGATATGATAAAGCGATAGATTTAACTATTGTTAAAAGATTTGTCGGTGTTAAATGAACAATATCAAAAGAAATAACTGTTGGTAACAACAATTGTTGGTACATAAGATAAATACCAATAGAACTTAATATCTATTGGAATTGATCATTTTTTCCAACAGATATATTATCTGTCAATAAATATTTTTTGGAATAAGCCATTTTTTTATAGTAAATTCCACTCGAGAATGGGTAACTGCTGTTAAAACCCTGCTGGTCACTAATGCTCCGCCTTCACCTACTAACAAGTGGAACACCTAATGATGAATCCAGCAACGTCCATCTTCATACCTGGCCACCAATACTGATGGTGTAGATCACGATACATCTTGGTGATTCCATGATGAACTTCCCAAACTGGAGAATAAAAGTCCTGCATCCGCTTCTCATGTATGTATGTTGGCACCCATACGCGCCCCTGAAAACTCAAGATCTCATCCTCGACTAGGGTCCATCTCCGAATAGATTCCTCTCCTAAAACACCCTCCCTTAGGAATAAGCCTTCAGAATATTATAAATGCATCATTAAAACTCGATCATGAAGAGTAGAGGTAACAACTACATAAGATAGAAAAGTGTTCCCCTGTCTGTCGTGCACCTAAAAATGCATCTCATATAACAGAGCCACGTGCTTCCACTCATTGTTGGACTCCTGAACTGCATGTATCTACGTCCTCCTGCAGATTGTGTCAGCTGCTACATTTCCCTTCCCAGGCGTATAGTCAAGCTCAATGTCAAGAGACTGAAGACACTCGACCCACCTGCACTGTCATAAATTTAGATCACACTGAGTGAAGATTTAGTTGAGTCTCTTGTGGTCGTTGAAAACCAAAAAGTGCTCTCCCATAAGATAATGTCCCCCAATAGCGTAAGGCATGAACAATAGTTTCCAGCACCAGATCGTATGTCGGGTAATTCCTCTCATGTGGCCTCAATTTCCGAGACCCGTACACAATGACTCCATCTCCCTACATAAGCACAACTCCCATATCGATACCTGATGAATCACAGTAAACAGTATAGCACTTTCCTAGATCTGGAAAGACTTGTATTGGTGCTGAAGTAAACCTCCCTTTCAGTTCCTGAAAGGCTGACTCAGAAGAATCTCACCATAAGAACATCGCCCCCTTCCTGGTCAGACCTATCAGTGGTGCCGGTAAGAGTGAAAAGTCTTATATGAAACGTCTGTAGTATCTAGCCAGCCCTTGAATACTCTGCACCTCAAAAAAATTCAGATTCTCCCAGGAAACTACAGCTCTCACTTTCTCTGGGTCTACTGATACTCCTGCCTCTGAGATAACATGACCCATGAAGTGAATCTGGTCCATCCAAAAGTGGCATTTTGAGGGATTGGCATATAATTGATGCTCTTTCAGTGTACTCAAAATGACCCAAGATGGGTAGCATGGTCGTGTCGAGTGTGAGAATACACCAATATATCTTCCACAAAGACAACCACGAAATAATCCAAGTATGGATGAAACACTTGGTTAATCAGTTCCATGAAAACTGCAGGCGCGTTCATTAGAACGAATAGCATAATCATGTACTTGTATAAACCATACCATCTCTAGAAGGCTGTAAGAGGTATATCTAATGTTCTAATGCACCAATGATAATAACTAGACCTCAAGTAAATCTTTGAGAACACCCAGGCTCATCGAAGCTGATCAAAGAGATCATCAATCCTAGGCAAGGGAAATCGGTTCTTGACAGTTAAATGGTTCAACTTCCGACACACCACACTAATCCTGAGGGTGTCGTCTTCCTTTTTCGCAAACAGGATAGGTGAACCCCAAGGAGAAGTTCTGGTTCAGATGAAACTATTTCCCTAAAACTCCTCCAACTGCTTCTTGAGCTCCTGAAACTTAGGTGTATCCATCCTATAAGGAGTAATGGACACCGGTGTCGCCTCTAGCACAATCTAAAAAGAAAATTCTACCTCACACTCTAGATAAAAACCTAAAAAGTCATCTAGGAAGACATCCCTGAAACAATCAAACATGGGAGGGAAGTCTAAATGTGATGTCCCCTAGTCATCTAGGTAAAGAATAGCAATGTGGGTTGTAACTCCTCCCAACCCATGATACTCTGAACCCTCTCTTCTCGCCTAGACATCCCACTCGCCCCTTTCAAGAAAGGATCCAGCCTCTGGTGATATGAAACTCACCCTACAGTGATAACAGTCGATGATTTCCTGGAATACAACTAACCAGTCCATCCCGAGAATGAAATCATAGCCTATCATTTCTAGGACATAGAGGTCCCATAAAAAGTGACATCCACCAACCTGTAGAGGGAACACTCTGCACTGACTTACAATAGCCTTTCTAGTCCCCAATAAAGTGCCTAGTGTCAAGATATCATCAGAAGAAAAGATTCAGAGCCCAAGGATCTCCACGACAGCAACACAGATAAATTTATGTGTAGCACAAGTATCAAAAATAGTTGAAGATAAGACTGAGGTTTCTAAGAACTTACCTCGAACTATCGAAGGTCTAGGATCCTAGTCCTACTAGGTCTACTCCACTACAAAATTATGTCATGCTCCAAGGCCCTGTGACCCTTCCGGACCACTCTGAGCTGTTCCACCCTAATGTCCCTGAAGGATCAGTGACTAACTGTCATGACCACGACCTCCACCTCGGCTCAAACGGCCGGAAGAACTCCAGTTCTCAGACTGGTGAGAAACTAGTGGCCCTGCTCCTGAATGAGGATTCATGGAAGAACCCTCGTCTCTAGATACTGGTGAGAATAACTGACAAAAGCGCTAAAGATGACCCATCTTTCCGCCAGATTGTCACTCCATAGGGTCTCTCGGGCAATGTGGCCTCGTATGCCCGCTTCTCCCACATTGGTAGAACACCACCTGGCGATCAGAAGATGCATCCTGACTACTCTGATCTCCTCATGCAGCCTCCCTGCGGTGCTTCCTGCTATTAGCTGGTGGAACAATAACTCTGGATGCCAAACCTCCATGGCTCACAACTCCAGAATCCATCAGATTGTGGTTTGTGATCAGTGCCTGGTTGATGATAGAAGATCTCAAAGTCAACCTAAAGATGTTCACCTGCGACCAGATGTCGTTCCTCAGACCATCCTCATATTTCCATGTAATAAAAAAATCGTCACCTATTAGAATAGGTGTAAAATGATGCAGCTTAGTGAATCGATAGGAATACTCCATAACAGAATGAGTACCCTACTCTAGACTCATGAACTCCCGGGCTCGATCGGCTCTCAAGGTCTCCATATAGATGTAATCGTAAAAGATAAGCCAGATTTCCTCCCAATCCATATTCTGGTGGCGTCCCTCCTGAGAGATGACATCCCACAACCTCTTGGTGGAGTCTCAAAGCATGTAGGTAGATAGCTTCACCCTCATCTCTGGAGGTATCTCCAGATTCTTGAAAATCGTCAGTGTGGCCTCTAGCCATGACTCAGCAGCCTAGGGTCCTCCATCCCCTAATAAAGTAGGAGGATGCTGCTGCTGAAAGACCTGTGTTAAATCATCCATAGAGGGGGCAGGTGGCGGCGCTCCCTGAATGGTCTGCATCATCCTCAGAAGGCCCTCCCTGAACTATGGATCAACACCTATGTCAGGTACAACGGCTGGTGTCAGGCCAGGCACAACAGTAGGATCTGCAGGTAGTCCATGATCGACAATGTCCGTTGTCTTATCACCGTCTGCCAACTGTCACACAACCAGAGGATGTCTTGGTGGCATGAATCTGCAGGGACAAATGCACACCTTAGATCAAGATTATCAAGGACTGAAAAAAGGAGTGTAAGAAGGGAATTATAGAAATAAAACATCCATGTTTTACAAAACATGACTACACGACATGTATGTTTCCTACACGGTGTGTTCCCTAAAGTCAATTACATGGGCGTGTACTCCTTCATAACATGGTCGTGTAACACCCCAGACACATGGCGTGTAGTCCTGACACACGGCATGTACTTGAATCCTCTTTCCTTGCCCGAGTCCTTATACACGGCTAAGCCACACGGATCTCCTAAGGCAAGACTACACAGCGTGTTCAAGGCCGACACATCGTGTACTAGACAAGCTTCACATAGCCTGTGTTGTTAGTGACATGGTTTGACACATTGCTGACAATACACGGTGTGTTCCAGATGGACACAGTGTGTGCATGAAAGGATAACACTGACCCTTGTTGTTCATGACCCGCCCAAGAATTTAGGTCAGACTACACGGCGTGTAAAATCCTAACACGACATGTATGTGAAAAGATAACATCGACCCGTGTTGTTATTGACATGGTCGAGTACCTGGGTTAGACTACACAGCGTGCAAAATTGGTACACGGTGTGTTCCTACATGGAGTTCCCCATCCTGTGTCCCTTCCACACGGCCTACGACACAGTTAGAGATTACACGGAGTGTACATACGATAAATGGAATGTACTTTATAAAAAATGTTTCTTCCCAAACAGAAGAACACATACTATGTAGACAAAACTACACGACATGTATTCTGGGTTTTTCCAGATAGTAAGCCTCTGAAACTACTCCGAAGCCTAGAAAAACACTGAAACGATCATTAAAAGTGCCAAATTCCGATCCGTGAGGGCCCATACTCCCCAAGAATCAAAGTTTGGCATCTTTTACATGTTATAGCAAGGAAAACACGACAATGCTCCACCAAATTCCGGTCCATGAGGGCCCATAACACCTCATGAACCAAATTTTTGGCATTCATTCAAGAAAATCCTTACACAATCAACACCTTATCAAACAACATGTATTCTATCAAGTCATCTATCACAACAGCATGAATATTATACCCAACATCAATCACATCAACATGAAATAGCTAATGCATCCTAGATGGCATGGAAAGAATTAATGACATGTGATTTCTAGAGAGTGCCTATATAATGAATGAGATGGTGTACCCTCATCACATCAGGTTACTATAGTAATAGAACCTCAATATCATCAATAGTAACATCATAATACATGTGAGTCACCAAATGGTGAAAATTAGATCAACTGTAAAATTGCAAAATCATAAAATTTTCAATAACGAGGTAGATTGTCTTTCCAATGTACACGGATTAGCTACTCCCAGGCACATCTTATTACCATGTGCCTATTCCTTCCAATCCCTGGCTAAGGATTCAAATAGTAAGTTATGAGAAAAGAAACCCTCTGATACCACTTTGTAACGTCCCGGTTCCGGAAGCCACCTAGAGGCGCCCCATACCCGATTCGTCACATGTCCTCAAGCACATTTCCCTGAATGCCAGAGGCTACTGACTAGTAGTAAAGGCCTTGGGTGTGATAGTGGGGAAACTATTCCCTCATTGGCAGAGTACACAGTGGAAGTAAACAACATGTACAATAGTGGAAGTAGTAAATATCCAAAAACAGTAAACAACGGAAGGTTGAAGGAATAAACAACTAAAGCGCACATATATATGAAATGATGAATGATACATATGTCTAGGAAAATAGCCAAAAAAGTCACAATGTTGGGAATACTACCACTACTAAACCAAAGTACAAAAAGAATGTAGAAAAACTCTTCAGCATCGCAAGCCATAGCTTGGTCCCATGCTCTCCAACTCCAATGAAAGTCAAGTACCGTTAGTAGAAGGGAACATGGCCTTATATATACTAGTGAAAATATAGTCTTTTTTTCCCAAATGCATGGCTCAAACAGGGTGTGAGACTAAATTCCAATAGGCAACCACACGAAGATCTTTCACTAACAGACAGTGAATATGTGGCTGGTAAAAGTAAAAAAAATAGTAAATAGTAAGGTGCTCCGCAGAAGACAATCCATAGTCAAACAAACAATCAAGAACAGTAACCCTCTAGGAAGTTCACACAACCTATCCTTTCTGGTTCAGTACATGAAGACTCTCCGAGGAAGCACTCACAGTCAATTCCTTGTATTGTCTAAGGTAGTCAGGAACTTTCTGAGGAAGCTCACACAGTCAATTCCCCTTATAGCCCCAAGGTCTAGGACTCTCTGAAAAATCTCACTCAGTCAATTCCCATTATATCCCAGGTCTTTTATAGACTCTCAAAGGAATCCCTCGTCATCAATTCCCCTAATATTTTAAACAATATCAGAATAAAATAAAAGAATCTCTGAGGAAGTTCACACGATCAATCCCCTTATAGTTCAATGAAAACAAGAACTCTCTGAGGAGGCTCACATGGTCAAATCCTCTCATAGCCCCAACAGGTTCTAGGCTCTCTGGGGATGCTCACTCGGTCAATCCCCTTATAGAAAAAAGTGCTCAATGTCTCTCTGAGGAATCTCACCCGAACAATTCCTCTCATAGTCTACTACACCAGGATCTCATGGCCCTGTGTAGGTCAATGAGAATAGCAGTGTAATATGGCCAAGTAAACCTATAGATCAACTTTTCGAATTAGTCTACAACATAACAAGCATGTCAGAATACAACTCTCCATCCTACATCAATAGGCATGGAAAAAAGGTAAAGCAACCAAAGGCTCAATAGGACCAAACGGTCGTAAATAGAGAGTACAAGGGAAATACACCCAAAGCATAGAAATCAACCCAATTCATACCCAAATTACCTCTACACAAGCATAAAAGCATGGAAGAAAAACAACAGGGGTAAAATGGTAAACACGCAATACCTCGTTCAAGGGTATTGGTTGAATTTGCACATAACACTCAAAGACATTGAATAAAAAGGCTCAAACCACCTACCTCGGGGTTAGGAGATCGCTATATGTGAACCTCGAAGCTTGAATCACTCTAGAACAATGAAGATCTACAAAAACATCTAAAATTATCAACCCAAAATATTTCACGAGAGAAGAGTAATTAGAAGACGATGCTCTAGGAGAAGAGAGAACTCGCTGATGTGATTCCAATGCAACCAAGGGTGTTCGATTCGGAGGACAGACGGAGGCTCGGGGGCTCGTCGAAGATCTGCAGCTGTACAGACTCTCTTGGATGAATGAGACCTAGAAGAAGGTTTTCTTGTCTGCCAGAGGCGACCCAGGTGCGTTAAATGAAAAAAATACACGGTGTATACTTTTAGAGTACACGGTGTGTACTTGCCATTTTCATACTCTGCATTAGGCGGCCACCAAGTCAGTCCCGCACAGACGTGTGGGTTGGTACTACCCGTCTAGTACATGGCCCGTTGTGGCCAGGAAGTACACAACATGTACTCATAAAGTACAGGGCGTGTACTTAGAAAATTTCCCGAAATTCCTCTTTTCCCAAAAACAACCAGAAAAATGTAACATACCTGAAAAGAGGGTCTGGGTTCTTATAGTTTGATTCAATGGTGACACACTCCTACATATCAACTACCCTTGTCTATGCTTTGGGACTTGAGGTAGAGAGGCTTCCCGTGCCCTTTGCATTGACTACGACAGTTGGAGGTCAAGCTGACTTGTTTAATGTATGTAGAAACTGTGATCTAGTGTTGGGGCATCACCTCTCTTAGAAAGATTTCCTATGATTTTGAATACAACCATAAGATGTCGTCCTCAGCATTGATTGGTTGTATTCAGTGCAGGATATCGTGGATTGCTTCAGGAAGAAGGTTGTTTTATTTGGTGCGGATGGAGTGATGGTGGTGTTCGTTGGCATGAGAGATCCTCGGATGGGTCATAGGCGTGTTTCATCCTTATCATCCATGATGGTTGAGATGATGTTGAGTTCTTCAGAGGTTCATCAGTTGGCATTAACTAAGGTTGTATAAGAGTACCCTGATGTCTTTCTAGGAGAGGTCGTAGCATTACCCCCTCGATGAGAGATCGATTTTGGGATTGAGCTATAATCAAGAGCGTCTCATATCTCTATGAATCCATATAGGATGACCCCTTCTTAGTTACGAGAGCTACGTGTATAGCTTGATGGTCTATTACAGTTTGGTTTTGTTCAACCAAGTGTGTCACCGTGGGGTGCACCAGTTTTGATTGTGAAGAAGGATGATGGTAGTTTGTGGTTGTGTGTCTATTATCGTCGCGTAAACACTTTCACAATAATAAATCGTTATCCACTTCCGTGGATTGATGATTTATTTGATCAACTGAAGGGTGCAAGTTGGTTCTCAAAGATCAACTTGTGGTCAGGATATCATCAGATGCATGTGAAGGATGAAGATATCATGAAGACTGATTTCTGTTGTCGTCATGGTCATTATGAGGTCGTTGTATTGTCATTCAGCGTGACAAATGCTCTAGCTGTGTTCATGGGATTGATTAATGCTGTGTTTTGTGAGTTCCTATAAATGTTCGTTGTAGTTTTCATTGATGACATACATGTGTACTCCACATCGGAATAAGATCATGCAAAACATCTACACACCATTTTAGGAGTTATTCATAAACATGTATTGTTTGGGAAGTTGTCTAAGTGTGAGTTTTGGGCTAGAGAATTCTGTTTCATAGGGCATGTTCTATCCCAGTAGGGAGTAGTTGTGGATCCCTTGAAGATAGTAGCAGTTGTGTCTTGGTCAGCCCCCAAGACAGTGTCTAAGGTGCAAAAATTACATTGTCTTGCATGCTACTACAGGAGGTTCGTATCCAATTTCTCATGAGTTGCAACTCCTCTGAAAACTTTTACCAGGAAATATCATGCGTTTATAAGTACTGATCAGTGTCAGGCAACATTCAAGTATTTAAATGAGAAGTTAGTAAGTGCTCCGCTTCTTTGTCTTCTAGCTGAGGGGGTTTAGTTTGATGTTTTCTACGATGCACCGCATCTGGGGTTGGGTTGTGTTCTGATGCAGAAAAGATTAGTTCATTCTTATGGGTCTCGGTAGTTGTGTCCCCATGAAAGTAACTATTCCACCCATTATCTTAAGTTGACAGCCATAGTGTTTTCTCTGAAGTTGTGGAGGAATTTCATTATGGGTGAGCGCTTTGTGGTTTTCACTAATCATAAGAGTTTGATGTATGTTTTCTCCCATCATGACTTGAACTTGCGACAACATCGGTGGATGGAGTTCTTATACGAATATGACTTCGAAATATCGTATACACCTAGAAAGGGGAATGTTGTAGCTGACGTGCTGAGTCAAAGTTAAAGTAGTTATTTTGTACATGAATATGGTTATTCTTGGAGAGTTATGGAAGAACTGTCATCATTACATCTTGACATGGGAGAAGTTGGGGGTAGAGGTTGTATTTTTCAGATGACGGTGCAATCCTGTCTTGTGTAGTAGGTTTAAGAGTCCCAGTTGGGGAATCTTGAGGTGGAGGTCTGGAGAGACTGAGTTGTTTTTTGGTGAGGCCCATGATGGTTGGTCGTAGGATGGACAACACCGAGTGTTATATCACAGAAGGATTTTTGTTCCTTTGACGATGAACAAGATGGTTCTCAGAGAGTTTAATAGTTTGACTTCAGTGGTTCATCCTGGTGTGACAATGAGGTACTGAGCCTTGAAGAGCCTATTTTGGTGGCTGGGGCTGAAACGTGCGGTTGTAGAGATTGTGTCTCGATGTTTGGTCTGCCAGAAGGTCAAGGCTGAGCACCGCGTCCCCGGTGGTTTGCTACAGCCATTAGAGATTCCTCAGTGGAAGTGGGAGGACATATCAATGGACTTTGTTGATGGTGTACCTCGAGCTCCAGGAGGACATGATGCTATTTGGGTGGTAGTGGATCGCCTAACAAAATCAGCCCACATTATATTGTCAATGAGTCGAGCTTAGTGGACGTTTTGTCGAGGAAGTATCTTGAGGAGGTGGTGAGACTTCATGGAGTCCTATGGACGATCGTTTCTGGTCGAGACCCTCACTTTACTTCTAGGGTGTGGAGAGGTCTCCATCATGCTTTCAGTTCTCAGCTATGCCTTAGAACAACTTTTCATCCTTAAACGGATGGTCAAACAGAGTGAACTATCCAGACTCATGTTGGCATGTTATGCTCTTGTGTTCTTGATTTTGGAGGTTCGGGGATGAGGCCCAACCCTTGGTGGATTTCTCTTAAAATAATATTTTTCACTCCACCATTTGTATGGTTCCATTTGAAGCCTTGTATGGCCGACCTCTCCATTCTCCATTGTGCTAGACTGGGTTCGGAGAGTCAGAAATTCTCAGACCAGAACTAGTGAAGAATACAACAGAGATGGTTCAGGTGATTCGTGAGAGGATGAAAATAGCGCAAGATCATCAAAAATAATATGCTGATAAAAGGAGGAGACCCTTAGATTTTAATATTGGGGATCAAATGTTTCTGAAGGTGACTCCCCATCGTGGGCAGGGAAGGTTTGGTCATAGGAGGAAGCTTTCCCCCTTTTTGGTTAGGCCTTTCGAGGTGTTAGCTCGTGTTGGAGCTGTGGTGTATCGAGTAGCACTTCCCCCATAGATGAGTCAGATACATGATGTTTTCCATGTATAACATCTTCGTCATTATCTTCATGATGACTCTCACATCATCGATTGGGGAGAGATCGATGATGATGATCATGCAACCTTTGAGGACCAACCTGTGTAAATCCAACACTTCATGGAGAAGGTGGTGCATGGGTGTTCTATCCCCATGGTTCGTGTTTTGTGGAGACACTATTCATGGAGAAAAGTACCTAGGCACGTGAGTCACAGATACATGCTCAGTACCCAGAGTATTTAGATGTTTCACTCTTTTCATGTATTGATGTAGCCTTAGGGGTTATAAACCATTCATGTTTATGAGATGGATTCCTTTTGTTTCTTTTGTGGCTTGCTCTCTTTTGAGAGGTATCTCGATGGGTGGTTGTTCGGACCCCGTTTCGTTTTCACTTTAGGTTGGTTTTGAATTCTTAGGGACGAGAATGTTTTAAGAGGTATCTGATGTAATGGCTCAGACCTCTCCGGCCCATTCCTTTTGGAAAATTTGGTGTTTGAGGTGATTCAGCAGGTCAAAGGGACTTATCCCCAACACATTACCAATTTTTCCAGTTCGGTGAATAGTTCCAATGGTAGACAGTTGTGAACAGTGTCATAGGTAACCTTCTATGAATAGTTCCGTCGTTGAATAGTTCTATCAGTAACCTCTAACATTAACATCTCCTTTGCCAAATTTCCAATTCTATAAAAAGCTCCATCGGTGAATAGTTCTATCGGTAACCTCTGATGGTAACCTCTATTTCCTTTGACAAATTTCAATTAATATGAATACTTCCATCGGTGAAGAGTTTTATCAGTAACCTCTAACGGTTCCCTCTCTTTCCTTTACCAAATTTATAATTTTATGAATAGTTCCATCGGTGAACAGTTCTGTTGGAAACCTCTAATGGTAACCTCTCTTTTCTTTTCCAAATTTCCAATTCATAGAATAGTTCCATCGGTGAACAATACTATCAGTGACCTCTGATTGTATCCTCTTACGGTAACCTCTCATTCCTTTTCCAAATTTCCAATTCTATGAACAGTTCTATTAGTGAACAGTTCTATCAGTAACCTCTATTTTCCTTTTCCAAATTTTCAATTCCAGAACAGTGTATCTAGAACGGTGAGGTCTATCGGTAACCTCTATTTCCTTTTCCAAATTATGAGTTCATGAACAGTGTTTCCAAAACGGTGAGGTCTATTGGTAAACTCTATTTTCCCTTTCCAAATTTTGGGTTCATGAACAGTGTTTACAGAACATTGAGGTATATCAATAACCTTTATTTCCTTTGCAAATTTTTGAGTTCATAAACTGTGTTTCCAAAATGGTGAGGTCTATCAGTAACCTCTATTTCCTTTTCCAAATTTCAAGTTCATGAATAGTGTTTCGAGTTTCCTATAGTGTCACCCCTTAAATATTTCCTTTGACGTAAAATACATTTAAATCCTCATTTTAAGGACTTTAAGGCTAATTCAAAGGCCATAACACCTATATTAATTATTCCTAAGGCTTGGGAGGTTTTTATTTGGTCAAACCGTGTGGTTTAATGCAATCCACATTTAATGGTAAATCAAGAGTATCTTTAACCATCGCTCTATTAAATATTCAAAAGGGAAAATATATATTCATCCCTTGTTCTTCCTCCTTGTTCTCTGGTACTAAACACTCGAACCTTTCCTTCCTTCCCTTTAGAATCGTAAGATCAAACCTTACCACGTGGATTAGATTCCCCATTAAGTTATTCCTGATGCATGTGCGCCACCTACTTTGGTGCAAGGAGAAATGGTTGATCCTTCATCAAAATAAGGTTTGTTTTATCATGGTTATTTTGGGTTCATCTCCTTTTATTTATCCTTACCATGTTACATCATGTAATCTCCATGCTTCTAATGGGGGTTTCTTGGGTTTCGGTTGGTGCGGTCATACCGTGGCATCCACAGGTGGATGCAGTTATCGCGAGAGGAGGTGATCACGACCTATTGTGTGAACTGTTCTCATATAAAGAACGTCAAGAACCGTTTGATGTAGGGGATTCATTGCTTCTCTCTTCTTTTACATGCAACTGTATAGTTAGAATGTTTTATCCCGCTGGATGACAATGGAATTGACATAATAAATATTTAAACCGGATAAATAAATTGATATCGATCGTATGTTATTTCATCTTGTTTTTCTAGATAGTGTGATATCTATGATTTCTTGTTTTTATGTTCATTCTTTAAAGAAATTGGTAATTAACATAAATACTGGAATAAATTGATAACTGTTTGGCTAAGGATAAAGAGGCATGAAATGAATCTGGTTCTTCTTTTTGTAATTTGATGTTAATCAAATTGATTCTATAAGCATGTTTATTAAATTTTTTTGATATCTTACTGATTAGGTTTCCCTAATTTGGAACCTATGAATAATAAATCATTTAATTCAAGATGGATGAAAGAACCAATTGTTTGATAATTCCTTGAAGGTTTCTAAGTTAACCTCTTGATTGTTAAAGGGAAAAGATCCCAATTGTTATGTTGCTGGTTTTCATGCTGCTTATGTTGTGATGTGAGCATGGATGGTTGTTGTTATATGTGGGGGCATGGAAGACTATTTGGTTGTGGGAGCAGATGACGCCTAGAGTGTTGAGATGCATCTATTTATTAATGTGGGTGTTGGGGAGGACACCAAGAATAATGGAACAAGATAGATGTGATTGTTGGATGTTTGATGATTCTTATTGGTTGTTTATCTTCTTTACTTTTCCCCACTTCTCAACGTAGTTGGTCTTACTTAGCCATCTTCCGAAAGAGGAATTGATGCACGTGCTATTCCATGTGCTTTCCATGTATAGCTTCTCATGGGAGGATGGGTCTATGCTCTTGCTATAGGCGGTAAAGATTTGAGTTCGTATAAAGTGTTTCCAGCTTCTTATAGTTACACACCTTTAATGTTTCCTTTGACGTAAAATACATTTAAAGCCTCATTTTAAGGACTTTAAAGCATATTCAAAGGCCATAACTCCTATATTGGTTATTCTTAAGGCTCGAGATGTTTTTTCTTGGTCAAACCGCATGGATTAATGCAATATTCCTTTAATGGGAAATCAAGTGTATCTTAAACCATCGCTCCTTTAAATCTTCAAAAGGGAAAATATATCTTCCTCCCTTGTTCTTCCTCCTTTTTATCTGGTGCTAAATGCTCAAACCATTCCATCCTTCTGATAGGAATTGTGAGATCAAACATTTTCCCATGGATTGGATTCCCCTTGAAGTTCTTCCTACTGCAAGTGCACCCCCAGCTATGGTGTAAGCAGCAAGGGTCAATCCTTTATCAAAATAAGGTATGTTTTATCATGGTTATTTTGGGTTCGTCTCATCCTATTTATCCTTTCCATATTATATCATGTAATATCCATGCTTCTAATTGAGTTTTCTTGGATTTCAGTCGGTGCGGTCGTATCGTGGCATCCTCGGGTGGATGCAGTCGTCGCGAGAGGAGGCGATTGTGAGCCGTTGTCTGGACTATTCTCATATAAAGATCGTAAAGAAACATTTGAGGTATGGGATTTGTTTCTTATCTCTTATTTTATGTGAAACTGTATAGTTAGCTTGTTTTATCCCACTAAATGAAAATGGAATTGACATAATAAATATTTGAACTGGATAAATAAATTAAATTGATCGTATGTTATCGCCTCTTGTTTTGAAAGATACTGTGATAACTATGCTTTCTTGTTTAGGCATTCATTCTTGATGGAAATTTGTAAAGAATGTAATTCCAGGAATAAATTGATAAATGTTTGGAAAAGATAAAGATGAATGAAATGAATCTGGTTCTTCTTATTGTAATTTGATGTTAATCAAATTGATTTCATAAGCATGATTAATAAATTTTTTGATATCATACTGATTAGGTTCCCTAAATTTTGAACATATGAATAATAAATTGGTTAATTAAATATGGATTAAAGAACCAATTGTTTGATAAATCCGTCAATGGTTCTGAGTTACCCTCTTGATTGTTAAAGGGCCAAGATACCAATTGTTAAGATGTTTGTTTTCATGCTTCTTCTGTTGTGATGTGAGTGTGGATGGCTATTGTGATATGTGGGGGCATGGAGTATTGTTAGGTTATGGGTACAGATGACACCGTGAGTGGAAAGATGCATCAGTTTATGAATGTGGGTGTTGAGGAGGACACTAAGAATAATGGAACATGATAGATGTGATTGTTGGATTCTTACTAAATCTTATTGGTTGTTTATCTGCTTTACATTTCCCCACTACTAAATATATCTGGTCTTACATACCCTTCTTTCAAAAGAGGCGAAGACACGTGGGGAATGCCACGTGGTTTCTATGTTAATCTTCTCAAGGGAGGATGGGTCTACACTCTTGCTATAGACGGAAAAGACTCGATGGGTAGTACATATACTCACCGTGTTGACCCCCCTTGTGTTTAGTTGCATAGAATGTTTTTCTATAATTCCTTGGAATATGGGAACGTAATTATATAATGTATAACTGAATAAATGATGCTAACCCATGGGGTTGGAGCTTGCTAGAATGAAATGCTCTGGATAAAATTTTAAATGGGCAGTGGACTTGGGGTGTGATGCTAATGAAATTTAATGATGACTTGTTATTGGTTAATTAAGGTTTAAATGATTAATCAACTTAAAGTGAAATTGATAAAAATGGAATGAAATAATGTATTAAATCTCTTTAAATGGTTGTGTTCATATAGGATACCTAGTCTTAGAATTAGTAGCCCAGAGTCCGAGAGATGTTAGTTGTAGTTGAGTCTAAGAGTAGGTTATGACCATAGTGTTGTTCTGAGGTATAGTATATTCTATACTTTTTGTGTTTCTATACACTAATCCACCCTATCGGTAAGGTAAACTGACACCCTGAGGATTTTGAGCCCTTAATGGGTATTTTCCCCAACATTTCGGTGGGAGGTTGGATGGCTGACTACCCCCTTTGGCCCCGCTCTCTTCTCATTGTTGTTACTTGTGCTAGAAGACACACTGGTTATTTTTCCATATATATGTGTGTAGAGGGACGTAATGGATTGTGGTGGTTTACACTAATATATTCTGGAGATAGATTTATATGGACTACTATAGGTGTAACATGTATAGGCTGTGATGTCGTGAGGACACTTACTTGGTTTATGGGCTGTAATGACTTGAGGTATAATACCTGATGTATGATACATGTTATGCGAGATTTGTAGGCTCCCAAAAACTACCTGGTTACATTTCTTATGTAGACGTGGTGTTTTAGTTACACGTGGTGCATGTTGTGGTGCTTCACCCAGGTGTTTGCAGACAAGCCTTTTTGGGGAGAGATGCTTAGGACGTGCAACGTTGGGGCAAAGCGGCAAACTAATGGGCAAGTAGTAGCAGGGTACTGTTGATATCTTTATTATATTATATACTATTTTATGTGTTACATGGTGATAGTAGCCATGGTGAGGCAGGGAACATAGTATACCTGATTATATGAGAGTTAGATTCACTTGTTTTTCACTATGCTTTAGCATGCATTCTATAATTTTGCATGAGAGGCTTCAAGGAGGATCCTACTGAGTATACTGTTATACTCACCCTATGTATATATAAACTATTTTTCAGGTCACTTGGACCATGTTAAAGATCATGCTGGTTACTACTAGCTTGTGGTTGCTGGAGTTTTTCGGGCTTGTGGTTGATGTTGTTTTACTTTCTTTTGGGTACTTGCAGTTTTTTACCCTTTCAGTTGTAGTAGTTTTTCATTACATTACATATGTGAACTCGGATTTTCTTTTATATTTCAGTTTCAAGTTGGATTTTGTTGGTTTCTATCTTATCTCTCTCTTCTGCATGTGTTCTCTTAAAATGCAATGCCTCCCATTTGTATGTTTACTATAAACTCGGTGCTAGTCGCCAACCTGGGGCCAACTAGAGGTAGGACTCGGGGGGTCATTATCTCCCTTCTCACATTGTCGGCCCAGGAGGGGTACACTTTTTAGGGAGGTTGTGGCAGTAGTAATAAAAAACCAAAAAAACTCAACAATGGAAGGTTAACATACAAATCATTTCTTTAATATTTGTGCTGGATGATTTTCTTGTTCATTTGGTCCCTTATGTTTAATGTTTATTCCCTTGTTATGATTATTTTTTCCTTCTTCATTGTAATATATTTTTATTTTTGTCAATATTTTTTTTAGTCAAAATTTATATTGACCATATTATACATTTTAACTTAGGTTGGTTAAAAATATGGAATCCATTATTACATATTCTAATCACATAATTGGATGAAATTAATTTATATTTAATTTCATTGAGGGGATGACATAGAGGGTACTTAATGTAATAATGATCAAAATAATGAAATGTTTTTATATAAAAATTTAATGTGAATTAGATTCAAATGACCAAAATTGGATTAGTTTTAGAAAATTATTATCTAATTAACCTTTGATACAAATTTAATATATATAATGTAACCTTATAAAGAGATTATATGTAAAATATGTTTTCAATTAAAATTTACAATTTTTTACTATTCATTAAAAATTGATTTTTATTATAAAAATACCAAAAAATAAGTGTAATGTCTCGGACCTATCTGGTCCATTACTTTGTGAAAATGTGTTGTTAGAGGTGTTTCAGGAGGTCAAGGTAACATATACCCAACGCTATTAAAAAATCATCCATTTCAATGAACTCTTTTAATGGTAGACAGTTGTGAACTATAACATCACATCACGTCTTCAGGTACTTTAGATGATTCTAACTACCCGTGTTTTGGAGTAGTGACTTGGGGTGTGCGTTTGGCTGAATTTTTAAGGAAAATTATAGGGAAGTAGCTTTCGCACGGGCTGCGAACGGTTTGTCTTAACCGTGCAGTCATACTGTGCTTAGTTAATATTGGTGGCAGTGCCTAGCACATGGTTAGCACACGGTTTGTCTAACCGTGCAACCGAACCGTGTGAGGAGTGTTTGACGAGGCAGTAGCGACCACACGGTTAGCTTAGGGTTTGCCTAACCCTGAGAGCAAATTGTGTGGGCACTTAAACTTGATACTAAAATTGTGGATCTCCACCGTTTTGCCTTTAACTTGTTCGTTTAAGCTCCTAAGTGGCCATAACTCGTGATTAATCTCCCTTGAATGTAGGAGAACCTCTCCCAATCAGTTTGGAGGTGATCCTAAGGCTTCTCTTGGAGAATTGATGCTGGTTTCTTGAGGTATGTGATCATTCTTGTTTGGTTTCTTAGATCTACTTAGATATACTTCTTCTCTTCTCTCAGTTTCTTAGATCTACGCCAGTTATGGGTATATCTAAATGTGTGGATGCCAAATATGCTGAGATCTGGTCTTGGTTCTGTTAGGACAAGATATCTAAGGAAGATTCTTGGAGAATCAACCCGGATTTCTTGTGTGTTCTTCATTTTTTGGGGTTTCTTCAAAAAAATTGAGGTAGGGGATTCATTGTTCTCTTTCTTTTACGTACAATAGTATTGTTAGCATGTTTAATCCCTATATATGACAATGGAATTGAAATAATAAATATTTTGAATCGGATAACGAAATTTTATCTATTTTATGTTATTTCCTCTTATTTTTCTAGATAGTGTGATATCTATGCTTTCTTTCTGTAGCTGTTGTTCTTGATTGATATTAGTAAAGAATGTAAATTGGGATTAATTGATAATTGTTTGGAAAAAGATAAAGTGGCATGAAAACCAATCTGGTTCTTGTTGTAATTTTATATTAATCAAATCGGCATAGTAAGCATGTTTAACCATTTGTGATAGCTTACTGTTTAGGATTCCCGATGTTGGAACCAACAGATTATAAATCTATTAATTCGAAATTAATTAAATAATTTGATTGTTTTATAATTCCTTGAAGTTTTCTGAGTTACCCTCTTGATTGTTAAAGGGACTTAGCCCAATTGATGTTATGGTTGTTTTTCCTACTACTTGTGTTGATACGTGACCCTCAGAGGGGTGTTGTGATATGTGGGGGCATAGAGTCCTTTTTTTGTGGTAGCGTATGATGCCTAGAGTGGAAAGATGCATCGAATTATGCTTGTGGGTGTCAGTGAGGACACCAGGGATGATGGAGTTGGATGAATGTGATTGTTGGATGCTTGCTGTTTCTTATTGGTTGATTATCTTCTTTACTTTCCCCACTACTCAAGGCAATAGTTCTTACTTACCCTTTTTCTGAAAGAGGCGAAGACACGTGGGGTATTCCACGTGCTTTCCATGTTTAGCTTCTCAAGGAAGGATGGGTATATTCTCTTTCTATAGTCGGAAAAGACTCGACGGGTAGTACATCTACTCACCGGGTTGAACCCCTTTGTGTTAGTAGCATATAATTCTTATCTAGAAAGCCTTGGAATATGGGAAAGTGTTTCTATAATGAAAATTTGAATAAATCATGTTAACCCTTGGGATTGGAGTTCGCTGGAACATAATGATGAGGTTGTAATTTTTTAAGGAACAATTGACTTTGGGTGTGATGCTAATGAAATTTAATATGGGATCATTCATGGTTAATTCATGTATAAAGAATTAATCAAGGTATAGTGGAACTGATAAAAAGGGGATTAAGTAATCTAATAAATCTCTTTAAATAGTTGTGTGCTTACATGATACTTAGTCTTAGAAGTAGTAGCCCGGAGTCTGAGAGACATTATCTGTAGTTGGGTTTAAGACTAGGTAATGACAATAGTGTGGTTGTGAGATATAATATATTCTGTACTTTTTGTGTTTTCTATATGCTACTCCAGCTTGTCAGTAAGGGAAACTGACACCCCAGGGATTCTGAGCCCTGGGCGGTGTTTTCCCCAACATTCCGATGGGAGGAAGAATGGAGAACTACCCCCTTTGGCCCCGCTCTCTTCTCTTGGTAGATACATGTGTTGGTAGGCACAACGGTTAGTTTTCCCCATATTTGTGTGTAGAGGGTTGTAATGGATTTTGGTTATTCACACACATATATTCTAGATATGGTATCCTATGGACTCCTATAGGTGTAACGTGTATAGGCTGTGATGGCTTGAGGATCCTTACTCGGTGTATGGGATATAATGGATTGAGGTATAATACCCGACGTATGATACACATTACGTGAGCTGTGGTGGATCCCAGAACCTACCTGTTTACTTTTGGTTGTGAGGATGGTGTGGTGCTTCGCCCAGGTGTCTGCAGGAAAGCTTTTGTGTTTCACGAGCTGCATATTGTGGTGCTTCACCTAGGTGTATACGGGAAATCCTTTTTGGAGAGAGATGCTTAGAACGTGCGACGTTGGGGGAAAGCGGAAAACCAATGGGGAAGTAGTAGCAGGGTACCCTTGATATTCTTTACAATATTCTATATTCTTGTATGTATTAGTTGGTGAGAGTATCCTTGTTGAGGTCGGGAACTTAGTAAACCTGCTTAGGTAACGAGATAGTTTAACTTGTTGTTCACTATGCTTTAGCATGATCTCTTTACTTTTGCATGAGAGGCTTTAGGGAGGATCCTACTGAGTATACTGTTATACTCACCCTATGTATATACAAACTATTTTCAGTTCAGTTGGGGTAGGTTGGAGATCAAGCTGGTTTCTACGAGCTTGTGGTTGCGGGAGCTGTTCGGGATTGTGGTTGCTGCTGTTTTTACTTTCTTTTGGGTACTTGTAGTTTTTCCCCATTCAGTTGTAGTACTTTTTCATGGCATTACATATGTGAATTTGGGTTTCTTTTATATTTCAGTTCTAAGTTGGAGTTATTTGGTGTTTATCTTATCTCTCTCTTCTCCATGTGTTCTCTTAGAGGGTAATGCCTCCCATTTGTGTGTTTATTATACCCTCGGTGATAGTCGCCCACATGGGGCCTACTGGAGGCAGGACTCGGGGGGTCATTATCTCACTTTTTTACATTTCTGACCTAGTAGGGGTACACTTTGTGGGGAGGGGGTCATCACAGAGTGGTATTAGAGGTCTGGTTGAGGGATAGGATGGAGTTTGGAGTTAGGCACATGTGAGGTTGCATGGTTTGGTAGGGCGACGATGTCATTAATGTTTAGCAAGTGAGGTAAACATTGTAGACCGGCTGAAACATAGGAGTTTAGGGCCCCCTATGATCTGATGTATGGACCTTTAAGTTTACAATGGCTTCTAAACATGTTGATACTAGTTGAAGGGTAGATACCTAGTAAAGGATCATGCATCATTCATCTTTGTGCCTGTGTTTGAATGGGTTGACCTTGGTATAGTTTAACCTAAAATGAATAAAAGAAAATAAGTAATTAATTAATGTTGAGTCTTCAATATTCAAGGTTTATTAGATCTAACAGTTTTGTATTTTACAAGGTATAACTCTAGGTCAACGTACTCGTCAGGTTTGCGCAGAAAATGTACAACAGGCTGTTTCAGCAGATCGCTACAGGGTAGATGTTGACGACGACGCCACATGGAAGAAGACACTCCGAGAGTTTCAGTGCCAGAGTCTGTAGAACAACGAGGGATCTATTTTAGATGAAATAATGTAAGACTAGTTGGAGGAGGTCGAGATAGGCTTCAGTTTGATTCGTTCTCAGAAGGAGCACTAGGTGTCCTTGGTTGTGACAATGCTACGTGGAGCAGCGAGGCAGTAGTGGTTCTTATTATTTGGGGATCGTGAGGATTCAGTGATCTCATGGGAGGAGTTTCGAGACAGGTTTAGAGTTGAGTTTCTTTCTTCATCTATGAAGTCATCCAGTTGTCAGGAGCTTCTTACCATTCGACAAGGGATCTCCAGTGTTCGAGAGTTTGGAATCCTTTTTAGGAACCTTTTACGATATGCATCCGACCTATTAATAGATGTGGAGGCCAGGGTGAGGCATTTTGAGGAGGGTTTGCATCCAGAGATCCTGCTCCAGGTCACACCATTTATTCTAAAGACACATCTTGTGGTGCAGGTGAGGGAAGAGGTTATTGAGAGGACTTTCTCCAGGACTGGATCATCACGAGAGGGGAATCGTCATGATTCCTCACGAAGCAGAGCTGTGGTATGGGGTTCCCGGTTTTTAGGGAAGAAGAGTTTCTGTTCAGTCGGGGGTAGGTCCCAGCCCTTCACATCTCATTTCTCCAGAGACAACAACTCTTAGGCCTATGAAAAGTGATTATGCACTTATTTTTCTTATCGTGGTCGTGGTCATCAGCAGCAGGAGTGCCTGACCATTCAGAGCAGTCATCGTGCACCATGTGCTACACTCCAGGTTCCTCTTTTGAGGCAATTCCAACCGAGGTAGCAACAGCAGCAGGTTGCACCGGCTTTAGATCAGCAGAGGGTAGATGGGGTAGGCAGAGGATAGCCCCATGACACTCCTAATCCTCATAGAGAAGAGCGTGGCTATGGTGGTGGTTGTCATCAGGGTTAGAGAGGTCGTGGAGGAGGTCGTGGTCAGCTTCATGCTCTAACGTTGCCAGCTCCAGGCGATCCAGACGTCGTTCGAGGTACCCTTTTCTTGTTTTCTACCTTGGTGTATGCCTTGTTTGATTCCAGAGTGACATACTCCTTCATATCAACTACCCTTTTACATGCTTTGGGACTTGAGTTAGAGAGGCTTCTAGTGCCCTTGGCGTTGACTACGCCAATTGGAGGTCGAGCTGACTTGATTGAAGTATGTAGAGACTGTTAGCTAGTGTTGGGGAAAAACCGCTTTTGGGGAGATTTATTATGTTTACAAATACAACCATATGATGTCATCCTCAGCATGGATTGGTTGTATTCGGTACAAGCTATCGTGGATTTTTCTGGAAGAAGGTTGTTTTCCTTGGTGCAGATGGAGAGCAAGTGGTGTTTTTTGGTGAGCAAGATCCACAGATGGGTCATTGGCGCATTCCATCCTTATCGTACATGATGGATGAGATGATGCTGAGTTCTTCAAGGGTTCACTAGTTGGCGTTTCTTATGGTCATAGAGGATTACCATAATGTCTTTCCAGAAGAGGTCTTAGCATTACCCCCTCGACGAGATATCGAGTTTGGGATTGAACTATAGTCAGGTGCGTCTCCTATCTCTATGTCCCCATATAGGATGGCGCCTTCTGAGTTACGAGAGCTACGTATACAGCTTGATGGTCTGTTAAAGTGTGTTTTTCTTCAACCAAGTGTGTCACCATGGGGTGCACTAGTTTTGGTCATGAAGAAGGCCGATGACAGTTTGCCTTTGTGTGTCGATTATCATCGCTTAAACAAAGTGACAATAAATAATAGCTATCCTCTTCTATAGAATGATGAATTTTTCAATCAACTAAAGGGTGGAAGTTGGTTCTCAATGATCAACTTGCAATCGGGATATCATCAGATTCATCTGAAGGATGAGGATATTCCAAAGACTACTTTCCATTGTCGTCATGGGCATTGTGAGTTCATTGTAATTACATTTGGCATGACAAATGCTCTAGCTATATTCATGGTATTGATGAATTCTATGTTCCGTGAGTTCTTGGACAAGTTCGTGGAAGTTTTCATCAATGTCATCCTTGTGTACTCCACGTCTGAGGAGGAACATGCAGATCATCTACACACCATTTTGGGATTCCTTCGTCAACATCAGTTGTTTGGGATGTTTTCTAAGTGTGAGTTTTGGGATCGAGAAGTCCATTTCTTGGGGTATGAGGTGTCCCAAGAGGGAGTAGCTGTGGATGCATCGAACATAGAAGCAGTTGTGTCTTGGACAGCCCCCAAGAAAGTTTCAGAGGTGCGAAGTTTCCTTGGTCTCGCAGGCTACTACATGAGGTTTGTAGCCAGTTTCTCACGAGTTGCAACCCCTCTAACAACTTTGACCATGAAGGGTCATGCATTCATATAGACTGATTAGTGCTAGGAAACCTTTGAGTATCTAAAAGAGAATATAGTAAGTGCTCCAGTCCTTTATCTTCCAGCTGAGGGAGTCCAGTTTGATGTTTTCTGTGATGCTTCACATCTAGGGTTAGGCTGTGTTCTCATGTAGCAAAGTTCAGTTGTTTCTTATGGGTCTCAGCAGTTGCGTCCCCATGAACGCAACTATTCCACCCATGATCTTGAGTTGGCAGCTGTGGTGTTTGACCTAAAGTTGTAGAGACATTACCTCTTTGGTGAGCACCTTGTGGTTTTCACTAATCATAAGTGTTTGAGGTATGTTTTCTCCCAGTGTGACTTGAACTTATGATAGTGTCGGTGGATGGAGTTCTTATAGGAATATGACTTCAAAATATCTTATACACCTGGAAAAGAGAATTTTTTTGCTGATGCGCTGAGCCAAAAGTCATGTAGTGATGTTGTGCATGAATGTGGTGATTCTTGGAGAGTAATGGAAAAAAATTCAGCATTGCATCTTGATATGGGAGAAGTTGGGGGTAGAGGATGTCTTTTTCAAATGAAGGTACAGTCATCCCTAGTGCAGAAGTTGGAAGAGTTTGAGTTGGGAGATCTTGAGGTGGAAGTCTAGAGAGATTTATTTGTGTGTGGTGAGGCCCCTGATGGTTGGTCTGAGGATGAACAACATAGAGTGTTGTATCACGGAAGGATTTTTGTTCCTTTGATGTTGCATGATACATTCCTTAGAGAGTTCCATAGTTCACCTTTAGCGGTACATCCTGGCATGACAAAGATGTACTGAGCCTTGAGGAGTTAGTTTTGGTGTCCAGGGCTGAAGCGTGCGGTTGCGGAGTTTGTTTCTCATGGTTTAGTCTTCCAGAAGGTGAAGGTCGAACACCGTGTTCCTGTTGGTCTTCTCTAGCCATTAGTGATTCCTCAGTGGAAGTGGGAGGACATCTCAATGGACTTTGTTACTAGTTTACCTCGAGGTCCAGGAGGACATGATGCTATTTGGGTGGTAGTGTATTGTTTAACAAAATTGGACCACTTTATACCAATCAAGGAGTCAATCTCAGTGGAGGTTTTGTCGAGGCAGTATCTAGAAGAGGTGGTGAGACTTCATGGAGTCCCTAGGATGATCATTTCTGATCAAGATCATCATTTTACCTCCAGGGTGTGGAGAGGTCTCCAACATGCTTTAGGTTCTTGACTTTGCCTTAGCACTGCTTTTCATCCTCAAACGGATGGTCATACAGAGCGAACCATCTAGACTCTTAAAGATATGTTACTCGTTTTTCTTCTTGATTTTGGAGGTTCATGGATGAGGAACTTACCTTTGGTGGAGTTTTATTACAATAATAGTTTTCACTCCACCATCGGTATGGCACAGTTTGAAGCCTTTTATGGCCGACCTTTCCATTCTCTGTTGTGATCGACTGGGGTCGGAGAGTCAGCAATTCTTGGACCAGAACTAGTGCAGAATACAACAGTACTGGTTCAGGTGATTCGTGAGAGGATGAAGATAAAGATCGTCAGAAATCATATGCTTATCAAAGGAGGATACCCTTTGAGTTTAATGTTGGGGATCATTTGTTTTTGAAGTTGACTCCCCGTCATGGGCAGCGAAGGATTGGTCGTGGGAGTAAGCTCTCTTCCCTCTTTTTTGGTCCTTTCGAGGTGTTATCTCTTGTTGGAGCGGTGGCGTATCGAGTATCACTTCCCCCACAGATGAGTCGGATTCATGATGTTTTCCATGTATCATAGCTCCGTCGTTATCTTCATGATGAATCTCACATCATTGATTGGGGAGAGATCAATGTTGATGATGATTCATCCTTTGAGGAGCGACCTGTGGAGATCCAAAGCCTCAAGTAGAAGGTGTTGCACGAGCATTATTTTCCTTTAGTTCATGTCTTTTGGCGACACGGTGGCTTGGAGGACAGTACATGGGAACGTGAGTTATAGATAAGTGCTCAGTACCCAGAGTTGTTTGATGTTTAACTCTTTTCATGTATCGCTATAAATTGTGTGGTTATGAAACTTTCATGTTTATGAGATGGCTCCCTTTGTTGCTTTTGTGGACTGCTCTCTTTTGAGAGGCATCTTGATGGGTGGTTGTTCAGACTGTGTTTTGTTTTTTCCTTATATAGGTTTTGGATTCTCGAGGACGAGAATGTTATGAGAGGTATCATATGTAATGTCCCGGACCTCTCTGGTCCATTAAATTGAGAAAATGTGGTGTTATATGTGTTCTGGGAGGTCAGGGTAACTTATCCCCAATGCTTTTCCAAAACATTCCATTTTGATGAACCATTTAAAAGGTAGACAGTTGTGAACTGTAACATCACGTTACGTCTTCAGGTAATTTTGATGATTCTAACTACCCTTGTTTTGGAGTAGTGACTTGGGGGTGCGTTTGGGTGAATCTTTAAGGAAAACTAAAGGGCGGCAGCTTTTTCACGTGCTGCGCACGGTTTGTCTAAACCATGTGGCCATACCGTGCGTAGTTAATATTGGAGGTCATGGATAATTAACGGTTAGCACACTATTTGTCTTACCATGCGGCCTAACCGTGCGAGGAGTGTTTGACGAGGCAGTAGTGATAGCATGGTTATCACACGGTTTTTCTAACCATGCGAGAAAACCGTGCAGGCACATAAACTTGATCCTAAAATTGTGGATCTCAACTGTGTTGTCTCTAACTTGCTCGTTTAAGCTCCTAAGTAGCCATAACATGGTATTACCCTACCTTGAAGGTAGGAGAACCTCTCACAATCTTTTTGGAGGCAATCTGAAGGCTTCTCTTGGAGAATCAAATCTGGTTTCTTGAGGTATGTGATCATTCTTGTTTGGTTTCTTAGATCTACTTAGATCTACTTCTCCTCTTATCTCAGTTTCTTAGATCTACGCCCGTTATGGGTATATCTAATTGTGTGTATGCAAAATATGTTGAGATTTGTTCTTGGATGTGTTAGGATAAGAGATCTAAGGACGATTCTTAGAGAATCAACCTGGATTTATTGTGCATTCATCGTTTGATTGGGTTTCATAAAAAACTTTTGAGGTAGGGGATTCGTTGCTTCACTTTCATTTATGTGAAACTGTATTGTTAGCATGTTTAATCCCATTGGATGACAATGGAATTTACATAATAAATATTTTTAACCTGACAAAGAAATTTTATCGATCGTATGTTATTCTCTCTTATTTTGATAGATAGTGTGATATCTATGTTTGCTTTTCTTAGCTGTTTTTGTTGATGTAAATTGGTAAAGAACAAAAATAGTGATTAATTGATAATTGTTTGGATAAAGATAAAGAGGAATGAAAATGAATCTCGTTCTTGTTGTAATTTGATGTTAATCAAATTTTCTTAGTAATCATGTTTAACCATTTGTGATATCTTACTGGTTAGATTTCCCGATGTTGGAACCAATGGATTTTAAAACTGTTAATTCAAGATGGATTAATGAATTTGATTGTTTGAAAATTCCTTGAAGGGTTCTGACTTACACTCTTGATTGTTAATGGGACATATCCCAATTGATGTGATTTTTGTTTTTCCTACTGCTTGTGTTGAGACATGACCCTCGGAGGGGTTTTGTGATTTGTGGGGGCATATAGGCCATTTGGTTGTGGCAGCGGATGATGCCTAGAGTGGCGAGATGCATCGGTTTATTCATGTGGGTGTCAGGGAAGATACTAGGGATGATGGAGTGGGATGGATGTGATTGTTGGATGATTGCTATTTCTTATTTGTTGATTGTATTCTTTACTTTCCCCACAACACAATGCATCGGGTCTTACTTACCCTTTTTCTAAAAAAGGCAAAGACACGCGGGGTATTCCACGTGCTTTCCGTGTTTAGCTTCTCAAGGAAGGATGGGTATATGCTCTTGCTATAGGTATAAAAGACTTGATGGGTAGTACATCTACTCACTGTGTTGAGCCCTTTTCTGTTAGTAGTATAGATTTATTTTCTAAAATGCCCGGGAATATGGGAAAGTGTTTCCAAAATAAAAATTTTAATAAATGGTGTTAACCCATGGGATTGGAGTTTGCTAGAACATAATGATGAGGTTGTAATTTTTGAAGGAACAGATGACTTTGGGTGTGGTGCTAATGAAATTTAATGTGGGATCATTCATGGTTAATTAATGTTTAAAGAATTAATTAACGTACAATGGAACTGATAAAATTGGAATGATGTAATCTAATAAATATCTTTAAATTGTTGTGAGCTTATAGGATACCTAGCCTTAGAAGTAGCAGCCCGGAGTCTGAAAGACGTTAGCTGCAGTTGTGTCTAAGACTAGGTAATGCCCATAGTGTGGTTGTCAGATATAATATATTATGTACTTTTTGTGTTTTCTATATGATAATCCTCCCTGTCAATAAGGTAAACTGACACCCTGGGGATTCTGATCCCTGGGGGTGTTTTCCCCAACATTCCGTTCAGAGGAAGAATGGCTGACTACCCCCTTTGGCCCTGCTCTCTTCTCTTGGTAGATACTTGTGCTGGTAGGCACAACAATTCGTTTTCCCCATATATGTGTGTAGAGGGATATAATGGATTGTGATTATTCACACACATATATTCTGGATATAGTATCCTATGGACTACTATAGGTGTAACCTGTATAGGTTGTGATGGATTGTGGATCCTTACTTGGTATATGGGCTATAATGGCATGAGGTATAATGTTCGACGTATGATACATGTTAAGAGAGCTGTAGTGGCTCCTGGAACCTACATGGTTACTTTTTCTTGTGAGGATGGTGTGGTGCTTCACCTATGTGTCTGCGGGCAAGACATTTTGTTGCACGAGGTGCATATTGTGGTGCTTCTCCCAGGTGTCTATGGGAAAGCCTTTTTGGAGAGAGAAGCTTAGGACATGTGATGTTGGGGAAAAGCGGAAAACCAGTGGGGAAGTAGTAGTAGGGCACCCATGATATTTGTTACTATATGCTATATTATTGTATGCATTACTTGTTGAGAGTATCCTTGGTGGGGTTGGTAACTTAGTAATCCTACTTAGGTAATGAGTTAGTTTCCCTTGTTGTTCACTGTGCTATAGCATGATCTCTTTACTTTTTCATGAGAGGATTCGGGGAGGATCCAACTGAGTATACTGTTATACTCACCCTATGTATATACAAACAGTTTTTTGGTCACTTGAAGCAGGTTGGAGATCAAGCTGGTTTCTACTAGCTTGTGGTTGCAGGATCTGTTTGGGCTTGTGGTTGCTGCTGTTCTTACTTTCTTTTGGGTACTTGTAGTTTTTCCCCTTCTAGATGTAGTAATTTTGCATGGAATTACATATGTGCATTTGGGTTTCTTTTTATATTTCATTTCTGAGTTGGAGTTGGTTGGTGTCTATCTTATCTCTCTCTTCCGCAGGTGTTCTCTTAGAGGGTAATGACTCCCATTTGTGTGTTTATTATACCCTCGGTGCTAGTCACCAACCCGGGGCCTACTGGAGGCACAACTCGGGGGTTCATTATCTCCATTTTCACATTGACGACCAGGAGGGGAACACTTTGTGGGGAGGGGGTTGTGACAATAACCATAATATAATTTTTAAATTAAAAATTAATTTTATCTTTAGAAAAATATATTCATAAATTTATATAAATATAATTTTTTTTTATTTTCATAGAAATATATAAAAACCAGATAATTTGAGAAAATTGTATTTTAAAACATATAAGTTCTTTACTAAATATTATATATTTCATTACCAATATGGTATTGATATAAAACCATTGTAAAAAATATTTTTAAATTAGTGATTACTATTAATATTACTATGTTTATCAACTAGGTTATAATTATTTTGTTTAAGTAATTATAACAATAATATAGTTCTTCGTAGAGACTCCTTGTTGCGTGTTACATAGGCCAATTCAGTGTTGTATATAATATATAACATGTTAGTGTTCCAAATAATATATTCTAATTTGGTTTATTTATAATGTAATGTTTGAATTTTTGAAATTATATTCATCATCGTAAATTAAATAATTCAAAAAAAGTTCCATCAAAATAAGGGTGATACATTCTACCCCACAGAAAATGCATTTCACCCTCAAAATTTGTCATTTGTGTAAAAATGATGATACATATACTTCATAATATCCACATGTACCCATGTATATTACTATAAATGGTTATAAATCGACCATTATTTTACCATTTTAGTGGTCTTGTTTGATTGTAATTTCTCTGTACGGTCCAGAATTTCTACTGGTCGGTCCTTATAAGAAGGATCTTGCTCTAGTTGTATGACATCTGTGTTTAGCATATGTGAATTTCAGGCTTGTAATTCCTATAAAGATACCTGGAAGACATCCTAGACTTGAGATATATTTGAATGAAGTTACAATAGATAAAGTACCATCCTGACACAATCATGAATTTCAATGGGACTGATATACCTCAGTATTAGTTTCACATTCTTCCTGAATCTCATAACATTTTTGTAGAGTGAGAATCATAGAATCAAGTTTACAAAAACATAAAATTCATGATCATGCAGTCATTTATCATACTAAATTTTCTACTGGCTTTGGGCATCCTTGACATGATGTCGAATGATTATAACAACCTTGATTACTTTTTCAACCATCCTAGGTCTCAATAGATTTATTTATCTATCTTCATCCCAGTATGTTGGAGCTCTACATTTCATCCCATAAAGGGATTCATGAGTTTCCTTTTGTGTTATTGTATTAACAATATTGTTGTGGGAATTCTATACTAGAGGATTGTGTTGATCCAAACCACATTTTAAATCTACTGAATAATATCTCAGTATATACTCAGAGGTTTGAATTGTTTTTTTAGAATGACCACATATATGATGATGATAAGTACTATTTAAACTCAATTATGTATCATGTTCATGCTGAATACATCGTCATATTGTTGATTTGAAACTCCAATCCTTATTTTACACTATTTAATGTGGTACTTCATGCAACCAGACCACTTTATTATTGTATATCTTGAAAAGATGATCCGAAGGGAAGTCTTATCTAATAAAGATAAAGTGGGATGACTTAGAAAGGTGATATACTTCTACCCGTATAGAATTATTACTATGATATGTTTTGGTTAGTCCAATGAAAAAATCCATAGTAATGTTCTCACATTTCCATTATATTATGGTCAGTGGATGAAACACACCCTTAGACATTAGTCTTTTAACCATAACATGATGGAATACAGAACACCAATATAAAACAAATGAGATATCCCTCATCATGACATCACTTCATATTTATTCATGGAAATATTTATACATCCAAGCTTAATAGAGAATGAATAAATATGATCCTCCTCTAATAGCACCTTCTTCATATCTCGTATGGAAGGAACACATACACTCCTTTTGAACTTTATAATTCCATCCTCATCATAGTCAAAATCATGTTCACTTATAACATTATTTTTAATCATTACATAATTATTCTTTTCCTAATTAATAATCACTTTGATTGAGGTTTGAACATTAATTTTAGAAAGATAATATTGTTCTTTTTCTATTATGATTTCTAGGTCAATCGTTGGAAATAAAAAAATAGATATTTAGTGATCCTCATCATGGATAAGATAGAATGATCCTTCAAAATCAACGAATCTACCACCTAGATAATGTATCGATCAGACATAATGCTTTATTAACTAAAAGAATCTTATTTGTTTCATGTTCAATTCCTTTTGTTTGATTATATATTTCAGATATTTATTATTGGTATAAATATAACACTTTTCTCCAAAAATATAATTTCTATATATCTTTAACTAAAAAATTACAACTGATATCCCCAAACCATGATTTGGTTAATTTTTATCTTGAGTCTTCATATTTCATAATGTGTAGGTTATAACCATGTTGTTATTCATAAGAACACATCATAAACCCTTCATAGATTCATTACTATAGATTACATACCCTACCCCATTATAGGTTAATGTATGAAAATGTTCACAAACTATCCCTATGTTTAGTACCTTGATATTTTCCTTATATTCATCAATATAAATGAACATGACACACATATGAGATAAATTTGTTAGAGGCTAGATAATCATGAGATATTCTCCATAGACTTGAGATAATATTCACCTAAATCAAGAAAAATACATATATCAGTCAACTTTCCTTGTCTAGGCCTCATTCAATATCCTCCATCTATAATGAAACTACTGTTATTCCATCTCTTTAGTTTATGTGTCCCAAAAAAATTATTTTACAGCCAAAATTAACAAATTGATAATTTTACATATATTTTACCCTTCATTATGGTATGTTGTAAAATTCTCATGTGATCTTAATGATCTTACATTCCCTTCGAAAGGATACAAATATAATCTATAAATACTACCAAAAACTGGATGAGCTATTATCTAAGGACTCTACTCATAAAATCCATAATGATTTCTTGGGAATTAGTAAGACCGAAAGGCATAATTATATAGTTGTAGTCTCCATACCTTGTATGGAAGTTTGTATTGGGTATATCATATTTCTCTACCATCAATTTATGATATCTAGAATGAATTTTAGTATTGGAAAATTATGGAGCGCTGCATAATTGACAAAAAAATCATCATTATAGGGATGATGATACATTTTCTTTATTATGATATTCATTAACTCTTGATAATCAATGTAGAGTCTCATTGAACCATATTTATTTTTCCTAAAATTATAAGGTTCAACCCATGGTTACATACCTAGATGAATGAATCCCTTATCAATGTTTTAATGGATTTCCTTAATCAATTCCTATAACTGAATCAAGATAATTCTATATGGAATCATTGAAAAAGGTGTGGAACCATGAATGAGGTCTTCTGATAACATAACATCATATCTTTGTGGAGGTATTGGATACCATTCATTAAATATATCCCCAATTTCCATAAAAATAGTTATATCATCGATGCCAGTTTTCTCACAAACCATTTTATATAAAAAAACCCTTCTAAATGGGAATTTGGACCCATAACCATGATGTAATATCAACAGAAGGTTAATACTTATCATCACATTGATGGAAGATCATATGAGGGTTTGAATTAACAAATTTAACATCTCTTTGAGTAATGTTGATATGATATTTTTGAAAACAAATACAATCCAATCATACTATTGAATTAAATTCATCTAAATGATGAATGAAACAATTTTCACAAAGAACGGTCCAACCAATATCAATAATAGAAGAATCCTAGACATGTGATTCCATTAACATATCGTTAGGGGTTTTCACTAAAAATTAAACATCCAATTATTTTGGTTTAATAATAAAATCCTTATAAAATTCATTATATATGAAATAGTGGGTATAACTAGAATAAAATAGGATATTAACAGTTTTAGAGTGGAATGAAAATGTACATTACATCGCGTTGTTATTTCATCCTTAATAAAAATTGATATTGTAAGATATTTATTCTTGTATCTAATATTAAGATGTTTCTAGGGTAGAACATCATCACCATCCATTTTTTTAGAAATATCTTATTATATTGCCTATTCTTCTTAAAATTGATGCACTGTAGTGTGGGAGGTGAATTCTATGTATATTTTCCTCTCTTTGAATCCTTGGAAAACTTCTTACCATTATTGTTGCAATCAAATGACTGATGGAATTTATTTTTCACATAGAACACTTATTATTACCAATAATACAATTCCATCCATGTTGTTTTCTACACATTAAGCATAACGTAAGGATCATCTTATTCTCTTTATGGTTTTTACATTTTCATTTTAACTCCATATTCATATTTTTTTCAATACCATGGTATTGATATGTAAATGTGTACTTTATTTCATCTTTTATTACACAAAAAAATATTTCTTAATAGCTACTAATGTATTTTATAGACTATTCTCTTCTGAAACATGGAATAATTCCGATGAAGAACCCATAAACATTACATTCAGGTTAGATGATAATTCCAGAAGCATACCTCAAAAGCCCTGCGAAATTATCATCATATAAAGTAATAGATTCCTCATTATTTTGTTTCAACTTAGTTAACTAATTTTCCATATTCTTATGAACAAAATTATGAATTTACTTATTGATGAATAAGTTATTAAACTCATCCCAATCCATGGATTCATCAGCATCTTGAATCCGCATATTATTGTTTAGAGTCCACCCCTGGTTTGCTTCACCTTTTATTAGAAAGAATTATGGAATGACTTTTTCATGATTCGAATAATGGAAATGTAGAATATCATTTCAGTGGTACTAATTTAGTGTTCAAAAACTAGTGGATTAGAAGACTATATGAATGATGGTGGGAATTTCTTCATGAAATACTCAACAAAATGTTCTACACAACTTTTCCCATTAGGAAGTCCACCATAATGTATATATTCATAAATATGTGTGAGCATAGTAATGTGGTTTTTCATTACAACTCCAATAAAATTTAGTTTAATAATAAAATTTTATTTCATATTCCAGCTGAATCAGAATTGACATGGTCCCTTCAGGTTCCAACTAGTGACTAAAAAATAGTATATAGTAAGAAAAACATATCACTATGAGGAACCACATAAAATGAAAAGTCATTTTTGGGTTATCTAAATTACATGACATTTTTTAATCAATGTCATCTTAGTTTTATCCTAGGTTATTTATAGAAAACTTATTATTTAAACTCTTCATGATGGTTTGTGAAGAGTTTGTGAATTTCTAAAGAATATCCCCTAGGAGTGACAAACATGGTCTACAGCAAGGCCCACTGTCATGTACAAGATTACCTCGAGTCATTCTCAAAACATCTTTTCAATGATGTTAAACCTGGTACATCTGTTCCAGCTCCACATCCACATGTTTTATCAAGAAATGGATGAGTTTTAGAAAACCAATCACTCTATCACATTCAATAATTCTAGAACATTTTCCTAAACATTTTCTTATACTTTGACTTATCCTAATACATGTCCTTATATTTCTCAATATGTTTTGATTGCCCCATTCTACGAAGGTTAACTACAACTTTTATATTATACCGACTATAGAAAAACACTCTTTTCATTACATAACATTACATAACTATTTTTGTATACTTAAAACATTATATAAATTTACTGATAATGACCATACTGGGCTAGTAAATATTGAATGATTGAATCATAAATACTGATACATCAGTGAGATACATTATTTACCACCGGGATCTGAATTACTATAACCCTTCTGAGAAACATAAAATTTAATACATATCATCCTAACATTATGAAGAAAAAAGGGGGGAGAGATTAGATTCTCAGTAAGGGTATAAAAGGAGATAATTAAGCATAAAAATGATTTTATGGGTAAGATAATGTGATAAAAACATTATAAGATTATACCAATCATATCATCATATCAAAACAATAAATTGTGGAATAACCCATGGAATTTTTTAAGACATAAATTATAATGAAATAAAGTTAATATTCCTTGAAATAATATCATAGTAAAAACATAAATAAAATTTTGGAATATGTAAAATGTTAATATCATTCGCTATAACTGAAGATGAATATCTATAACAAATTAGGCACTTCATGGGGACTGCACCTACTGGAAGGGACACACCACCATCAACAGTCATAGTTATTTCTTTATAAAGGGTCAGGTTTCCCCATCTTCCCATAATGGATAGGGTTTTCCCATATTCAATCATCATGGTTACTATACCTATTTGGAATGACACACCACCACCCCAAGTCATAGTAATATATTTGTAAGGGTTCATGTTTCCCTATATTACGTTGTGGATAAATCTCATTGACTTGATTATAATTATTATCTCAAGATATATGAATCATTACCCAATAATTATAGGTAGATATAGGTACCACCCATCTTAAAATAAAATCACTCATACATGTTCCATAAAATAATTAAAATATATCATATTATGACCCCTAAAATAGATGTGTTTTATAAAAATAATATCATAATCCCCTGGAATTAAATGGGTAACAATAACAATTAATCACATCATAACCTATGGAAAATACATAGTTTTAATAATCATTTCATTAAATCATAACCTATGAAAAGAAGTTTTATTGATATCATACAAACCCTGGATGAGAAAAAAGTGTCATAAGCAACATTATATCAAAAATTAAACCATTAAATAAAGAATATGATAGGATAATTTGGGGAATTTTATATAAGGTCATGAGTAAAATCAAAAGGTGTCTTCATAGAAGTGAAATAACTATAATATATTTTTCAAAAACATTTCTTGAAAAAAATATCATTTATCTTTGAAAAAAGTGTATTTCAAACATAAAACCTCTAAAAATACATTTTCATAAAAATTAACATTAAAACATATAAATAAATGATTTCAAAATGGAATCCTTTTTATTTTAAAATGTATAAATTGATATTGAAAATATTTTGAAATTCATATTCATTGAAAACTTATAAATAAATCTTGAAAACATTTTAAAACCCATTTCTTTGAAAATAATTTTAAAAATTTTAATGGAAAATTGATAACCACAAAACCCCATTTTAAAATACCTTTTCCAAGAAAATGATCTTAAAATATCATCTTTGATTACTTTTCGGAAAAAATGGTTCTTTATGTTCATGGAAATTGTCTCAATGAAGGAAAATTAAGACCAAATGACTTTACCAATTTGGTAAATCTTGAAACATAAACCCCCCAAAAGAGAAGAAAATAAAATGTATATTTAAACACCAATAAAAGTAATTATAAAAACTATATTATATATTAATGGTAGGTATAATAACCAAATAAATGTTATTAGTGATGAATAATGTGTAAATCTCACAAAAATAATTGTGAGACTAGAAATCTGCTTAACTTGTGTCTTGACTCTATTCGTACCCCTACAATATTCCTATATAAAAAATATAAGTTTATTATACATAAATTATAGAAGAATATTCTTATATATAATACACTATGTGGTCATTATATGACTTTATATTACCCACTTATTAAGAAACATATGTTAAGGATTCTCTTCGGGTAATATCCTATTTGATCATCATAGGTGTCTTAATTTGTCATATATTAGGTCCTTATATTTATATCATGATTCAAGGATGTAAATAATGATATAAATATAATTCCAATTTAGTATATGTTTATTATAATAAAATATATACCGTATAATTATGATATGGTATAAACCATTCATGGAGGCAATTACATACGTATGCATGAACATTGTTTCTATTTCTATTACCATATTGAAATAAAGAGAGTATGTGACATATAAGTATATTTATATCATTAAAAAATATAATTATTATCTTATATATATCATAAAACATTAATGAAGTGATCCTAAATAAATTTCATGCAGTTTGTGAAAGAATCTCATTTTTTTAGGGGGTCGTAGTCCACATAGCCTCAAATAAATTATCATATTTACAAAAAATATAATGTATAAAGGTGTTCATTGTAAAAGAAATAAATAATCTTAAAATCGTTAAAAATATAATATATATTGTATATAAACATATTTTCTATCATAATTACCACTATTATAGGAAATAATGGAAGAAGATAATCATTATTTTGTGAGGTGGTAGTTTGATGTACATATAAACATTATGATTGCTACCAATTACATAGAGGTGGGTGTAATTGTAGATTGAGACATTATCTTAAAAAAATCTCAGTATATCTAGGATAATATTTTTGGTTTATTTTCATTGAATAATGATACTTTTTTATGGAGAAAAAAAATAAAATAATTGATCTTTTAGAAGACATTATCACTTAATAAGGTAACTCTTTTTTTAATTATTCCAAAAGGATTACATGGATTTAATTATACCAAAATGTATGCATCAATGAAGGCAGTAGGGTTGTTGGGAGGTTTATTGGGTAGATCTTGGTCGAACCTATGTGATTCAATATGTGTGAGTTAGTGGGAGATTTTGTGTCCTTTTATAGGGAAGGGAAAGGATTCACTTGGTATTTCTGAAAATAGGATTTGTATACCTAAATTTATACATAAAAATAGTTAGCCAAAATAGACAAAAGAAAATAATGGATGGTTCTTCTTCAAATAATTTCTAGAAAATTGATGTTGGAAAACTGGCATGTCTATTTGTGTTATTTTGTATAATGTTTATTCCTTTGTTTAAATAAATTTTACCATAATCATTGTAATTAATTTTAATTACTTTCACTATTATTTTTTTGACAATAATTGAGTTGAAATTAATAAAAATTAGAAATTATGATTATTCCAAATATTCAATCCATTAGATAATATTATAATCAAATAACCGAAAAAATTAATTAAAATTTAATATCGCTTGTAGGAAAAAAATAGATTATTTAATAAATAATGATCATTTGTGTGATAATCTATTATATCAAATTTTAATGAAAAATTGGTTCCAAATATCTATATTGGATTAATTTAAAAAAAATATGATGTAATTAAACATTGAAAACAATTTAATATATATTTTAATATTATAAATAAATTTTACGAAAATGCAGTTTTCAATTAAAATTTTGTGTATTTCAGTATTCATCTAAAAATGATTTTCCTCATAAAAATAAAAAACATCACCCTAATTTAGTTTCAACAATATACATTAAAAATTTATGTTTATTTTTTTAAATTAAAATTTTATATTAGTCTGAAATTTTGTATATTTATTTTCCTAGAAGTACATAAAAAGTAGTTCAGTTCAGAAAACAATATTTTTAAACATAAAATGACATTACATGGTAATTATATCATTTTTAATAAAAAATATTGATTGATATAAAACAATTTTAAAAAATATATTTGGATATTAGTTATTACTATTACTATTACTATTTTTAATGGCTAATTTATAATTATTTATTTTAAATAAATATAAGAATAACTTTTGTTTTTTAGATACACAGTTTACGTGTTATGTACGCAATGTCAGTGCTGCGTGTAATGTATGTGAAGTTTGTGATGCAGATAATGTATATAGAGCCATTTTGGTATGTATGGAATGAATAAATTAATTAAATACAGTACATCAATGATAAGTAATTCATTCTGAAAAATTGTCTATTAAAACTCGGAGTGTTACTGGCTCTGTCCATGTCACGATGATTATAAATGTGTCTAATATTTTTAAAAAATGATTTAGTCCAATTGGAATATAGAAATAAAATTAACATAGTTTCTCCTACCCATTATAATATTTATAAATATTTGGGTACAATACTGGAAGGAAGATCCCTGAATCAACCCATCACAACCTTCGAATTTTTTAATGGAGGAATATCTAAACACAGTTGATGCTACACATATCAGTATAATATAAATATTAATCATTTCACCTTCCCCTTCACTAATCTTCCTTTTGAATATTAACCTGACATCTATGGGAAACATAAATTATGTTTAGTAATTAATTTTTGTATCCCTCTTTAAATTCATTCCTTATTGACTGCCTTAATGTGTGGTGGTGGAGAATTGTAGAGAACTCTAGAGTAACATTGGTACATCCTCTCATTACAAGATGGAATTATAGATTCTTGGGATGATGGAGTGACCATTTTTTGAACATTATACTCATTACTTACTTTCAATAATATTTAGATTCCTACAACAAGTCCAATATTTAACTCTCACCAAGTTAAAAATTTAATCGCACCCATTCATCCTCCATCAATTAAGGTTGATGATGATGTGTGAAGAATATGGAATTATAATTTATCTACATCCCTTGAATGCGTAAACTAAAATTTCATGGGGTTATTCCATGATGAGAGTTTAATATTATATGGATGAAAAATTAGGTAAATAAATTAGATGAGTCAAAAAACCATTTGTTTTTCCTAATTCTTTTCCTGATACACCTTCATGGCCAGATTGTATTGAATAATGGATTGTGTCCCAACATTCCAATCACATCAGGGGAGCCATGTTCATGTCCCCTCCACTTTTTGGAAGTGATGTCGATTGGGAAATTTTATATGGCATTGTTGTAAGCCCTTAATAGATTGTTCCCAATGGGAAACAATTGGGATCCTCATTGATTGATGCAATGCTAACCTGTCGAGTTCCCAAGATTGAACTATTAGTTGATATATAGTATTTTCGATCATCCACATCACATTATAGATTGATCATGTATTTATTAAATTTAATACTAGATTATAGAACAATATTAGTGGTTGAATAGGTTCAATGTCACATTCATTATATTTAACATCTTGTTGTGAAAAAATGGAATTCAAAAAAAATTAATACAATTTTCACAGACACTCCCTTAATGAAATTTTATTATATTTTTTGAATACATCATTATGTTTTCCTTGTATTAGGCACAAGTGAGTTTGATTATCGGAAGGTGTATATCTTTATCCACCATGTCATTATATCATGATAAGTCCTGGTGACTTATGAAAGTAATATATTCTGGTTTAATGCTTCTAGTTATCAAATGAATGATTTATGGTATTCCACTGCTGAGTTACACAAGATGGTTTCTGAAGAAGAACAAAATTATGACCATATGGTTTCTTAGACTGTATAGCTACTATAATGTGAGTCTTACATACCAAGGATAAATGTGAATATTTCATCATCATATGTGGGACTCAATGATAAAAAACTAAATGTTAAAGAACACATGTTCAATATTAATCAAATTATTATATTATTTGCAATATAATTTGTTAGTTAAACATTTCGGAATCGATCCGTTGATGGCTCACCTCATGTGGAATCCAATTTTCAAAATAAAGAGAAGATATTTTAACTATAGTCATTTTAAATGTTTTATTTAACTGTTAACTCTATAGAGAGGCTATATGATGTCGATGATTCTCAGAAAATGTTCCCATGAATGGAAATTTTGAGCACCCTAACCATTTTCCTAAAAATTAAAAATTATTTTTCAAAATTAATAGTAATATTTAGAGTTAGCATATATTGATGAAAGATCATGTAATTATATAATTTTTTTCATGAGCGAAGGTATCTAGTCAGCATAGTATGAATGTTTCTATGGTTACATGTTAAACGTACAACATTATAATCATTTATTTTTCAACACTAATTTTTTACTAATTCTATTGTGGTGAAATATCATTGGACATGGATTGAATTTTTCTTTTCTAACCTTTGTTAATTTATGGCCTATCTTATTGGGTGTCTTTTTTAATTTTATTGAATTATTTTATCTAAACATACATAGTATTGGAATATAGATATGAGAATCAATGATTACCTGTGTGTTCCATTTATGGGGATTCAACTTGGTTGGAATTGTATTTTTTTTGTTAATATTTGATAATCATGAATGCCAGACAAATGAAACTGATTTTTTAGGTTGAATAATAATGAACATGAGGGATTGTTACCCAATTAGGGATTTCCGGATAGATATTTCTTAATATTATTCATCTATATGAGTTGTGCCTTTTTAGATAATATTTTTTTGACTAAGGATCTGATGCATGATGCGGGAAATGTACTTGGTGAGAAACATCAAATCTTGTCATGAAGTTGGGTTTTGAAGTGATTATTTTATGGAATATTGGGAGAGATAATATGTATCTCCTAATGGAAAATTTTCCTTTTTTTAGATTCCTTTTTTTCGATTTATGCAGTGAATGATGGGGTGTACCACGAATAGTCAAACAAAGGTGACCCCAGGACATTGAAATTACATTTTTTATAGCTGTTTGTTTTTGATGATCAAGGTTTTGTATGACCCCATAGGGAGACTTATCAATAGAATATTTCATGTAATGATGTGATAATTTTTAATTTCACCGTTAATGAGGAGGGAAACCACTCTTATATGAATCTGGAATTTATAACAGAGGGATTACAATTGTATTGTTTAATTTGATGAAACTAGAACATAGAATAATCATTTTAATTTCATACTTCAGTTATGTTAGGGGATAAAATTTGTAGTTTATTTAGCTTTGAATTAATGGTTAATATTTGGATATTCAACAAGTATTTGACCAATAATTCACTTCCACCTTTCTATACAAAGGGGGTGGTAGTATAAATCAATATGAGGGGAATCTGAATCTAAGGATTGGTATGGGATGAAAAATTCATTAGGGATTATGGAGGTAAATGAAATATATCATAAGAAGAATTTTTCCATTTTCTTGTGGGGGATTTGTGAAAATTCAACCGGGGAGTATCATGAATAGTAAAACAAAGGTGTCCCGAGGATGGAGACCCTCTATTTCTAATTTCAAGAGGAAACATATATGGATTCAAATATCCCTAAACATAGATATTAGTTAATGTAAGGGATGTTTCTGAAATTGTAAGGAGCATTTGATGTAAAAAGTTTCTAAGAATTGTTAAAAATGACTTCTTTATCCTGTTCTTACTCGTACACTGAATGATATACATAGTTTTGTTTTTAAGGCTTATCCTAATACATAAGAATATGATGTCACTACATATCGTGACACATTGAGAATCTAGAAATACACAACTTTGTGTTTATTCCCCACATTGATCAAATTCATCTGTGGATCGGTGGAATTGTATTGAATATAGACTCACAATCTAGGTGAGAATTCATAATGGACCATCCAGTTCTGATTTGTCTCATATATAGGGTGTTTTGGGATGTTTTTTGGATGGATGAAGATATATGATCTGGGTGTCACTAAATCAACCTTTTAGATCATGAATCAAAAAAATATGTTTCTATGTGGGGAAACATCACAGTGATGGTCTGACCCATACACCGGGAAGGTGGATTTTTGCATATAGTCCATGAGTTATGGATTCAAGCATAACTATGTACATTGAGATAATAAGAATCAAACCATATTTAGTTTTTGGTAGTCATACAGTTTTTCTTTGGTTGATGAGGACAATAATAATGTAGTTTAACTTTATAGAGTAATGATGTGGGTAAGTCATTGTAAAAAAATTACAACTAGAATTCAAGGTATTTTCACCGGGGTATTTGCGACGGGATCCCGTCACAAATAGGCTTTAGCGACGGGGCCCAGTCGCAAATATCTCGTTGAAAAAAATGTCGTCACAAAAAAAATTATTTGCGAAGGGCCTGTTCTAAATAATATTTTTTGCGATGGGAAACTTCATCGTCGCAAATATGTCCCTGATTATATACTTTATATATATATATATATGCTATTTTGCGAAGGGACCGTCTCAAATACTTTTTTGCGACAGGCCCGTATTCCCGTCGCAAATGTGTTTTGAAAATATATTTTTAGACTATTTGCGACGGGTCCATCACAAATAGTATTTGTGATGGGCCCGTAATCCTATCACAAATACCTTTTTTAAGAAAAAAATATTTAGACTATTTGCGATGGGATCCCGTCGCAACAGATCCCGTCGCAAATAACAAATAATTTTATAAAAAAAACAAATTTAATAAAATTATGATTATTGAAAAATTAATTTTAATATTATTAAAATAATAAAAAATTAAAAAATATTAAAATTCTCAAAATTCACAAAAAAATATAAAAAAATTCATAAAATATTATTTTGATTATTGAAAAATTAATTTTTATAATATTAAAATAACAAAAAATAAAAAATATTAAAATTCTCAATATTCACAAAAAAAATTAAAAAATCATAAAATATTATTATGATTATTGAAAAATTATTTTTAATATTATTAAAATAAAAAAATATATTAAAATTCTCAATATTCAAAAAAAATATAAAAAAATAATAAAATATTATTATTATTATTAGTAAAATAAAAAAATATTAATAAATATAATACTGAAAAAATATATTTAATAAAATTATGATTAATGAAACAATAATATTAATATTATTAAAATAATAAAAAAAATAAAAAAATTTAACATTCTCAATATTTAGAAAAAAAATCATAAAATATTAAAAATTAAATTATGTATTAATCACACTGATATGAAAGAGAGAAACTGTAAATAGTTCATATTACAACAAATTTAAATTCAAATGTTTTTGACATAAAAAAATCACTGGGGGTTGTCTTCTAGAAGAGGTGGAGGAGCTGAAGGAGCTGGTGGAGGAAACTCCATCCCTAAACTACGAGTCAAACGATGCATGTACTTCATCTTCTCGTGATGCTGCTGATGCCATCGATGCATCTCCTCCTCGTGTTGCTGCTACTGATGCTGCCATCGACATATCTCCTCCTCATACTACTGCTACTGCTACTGCTGACATATCTCTTCTTCCTGCTTCTGTAAACTCTCTATAAAGTCATTCTAAGCTCAGAACTACTCCTGATACTGTGAGCCAGAAGATGATGCCTCTCCACGAGCTCCTCATGAGCTGGGCGCCAACATTGCAGCAGTACCATAATAAGTACCAGGAGTCACATGAGTGCTGATACCAACTACTCGGCCCTTATCAAATCCATATTGAGTCACCTATATCCATGTCGCCTCGTCGAAATGGTGGGCACTAGTCTGATCAGTCCCCTCGTCCTGACCCTCAGCCTGTGTCTGAGAAGTCGCAGCCACATATTACTCCTGCAATTCCAATTTGAAATTAAAATTCTGAAAATATTATATGAAGTTAATTGTCAAGCTGAAAAAAATAAGACTAACCACAATCTGACACTGGCGATCACCTCTAATCTCATCGGTGGCTGGATCATTGTACATCCTCCGATAAACATCGTACTCTGTAATATCGGGATGATTGAATGCCTATATGAATATAAAATAAACTATTTAGATTTGAAGTTATGTAAAATATTAAAAAAAATACTTACCAGATGCTCGCTATGCGTACTGAATGTACGACTACCAGCTTGATTCGTCACCTCCTGTCTCCCTCGGTTCTACCGACCCAATGAAGACCTCCTTTGAAATCCTCCACCCAACCAGTGGGCACATAATCCATCCCAAACTAGAGATGAAATGTACTCTAGTTGGTGGTTTATACACGACTAGTCAAATACTGTCTCTCCTGCTTTCTTAATGGCCATCTTTCTCAAATTGTGCAAAAAACTAACGCAAACGCTCAATCATAGCCACCTCCCATGCTGCATGGATATCTTCATGCATGCTATCATAGATGGGATAACATAAACCCAACAAACAATTTATAATATCAAGTTATTAATAATATAAGTTTCATAATAAATATTATTTATTTACATTCTAGCCATTGATTGTACATGCCGAGCTGCACATCAATGAGAATCTATTCCCAGGTGGCCCATGGATAAGAAAAATAATTGCGCAAGATAGCGCTCCCCTGTCCAACAGCTACATGCGCAAAACTGTGAAAAAATAATAAATAATCAAACAATTAGTATATATATAAATTAATTAATGAAATCTAACTAAAATATACATGTTACCATACCTCTGTGTGTGTGGATTGAATCCAAAATGTGGATGTTACTCGGGGATAGGGTCAGGAATCATCAGTCGCGCAAGACTGCGCCCCCTCCGCGTACCTCCTGAACCACCAATAGGTCGAGGGTCAGATGATCCCACATCCCCCTTATCCAAAGGTAGCTCAGCCACCTCTAACTCACAAAATATATCAGAGTCCATCTGATACACAAAATTATTGTTGTTATTAGATAGTTGAAAATAACTATTATATATATATATATATATTAGTTATGATCATAACCAGCATTTAACTATGCCAATGTTCACCTTCATCAACTTCTTTATATCTAACGATGCCAATGTCTTCATATTCCTCCTCAGCATCATCAATATCCATATGAGTTTAAGTTTCATAATCCCTTGTCATTTCAATTTCATTTGTAACATCATTAACATCTACGTCACCATGGACCCTTAATTGTGGGGTGTCCTCATCGATATTCACGTTTCATTGTGAAAAAGATGGATTTTGAGCAGTCTCTTGAAAAATTTCAATTTCATCCACTTCAGCCGAACCACATTCAGTTTGAATAAATTGATTTTCCCAAGATTTCATTTTTATTATGCTCCACCAATCACCCAGTTCTCTGGAAGTAGCACAGTACTTTGAGTAATAAATTTGATGTTCCTATTGATCCATTAAAAATGGTTCATTTACGACAAGAAAACTTTTATATTTAATATCGACGGTTCCATGAGTTGGATGAACACGCAAGCCTCTCTTAGTATCTGGCCACCGACATTTAAACATTGTTATGTAATTTTTTCCAAGATAACATATCTCAATAATTTCATCCAAAATTCCGTAAAAGAAAACTTCAGTTTCTATATGATGTGATCCTCTCAAACAAACTCCACTATTTATAGTTTTTTTCATTCCCCATATGCACGTGTATGAAATCAAAAACCATTCACCACATATGCATTATAAGATTTAACCATTTTGGATGGTGGGTTACTCAATATACACAGTCGCTTATCAATTTTATCAGCATGTTGAGACACCTGAAAATTTGTAAAAAAATTATCAATATAATAAATAGTAAACTGAATTGATATTAAACCATAAATAATTTATGTTACCAACTTTTTAAATCATTGAGAAAAAAAATTGTCTGTGTTCTTCAAGAACAGTTACTGTAATTTGTGAAACTTGTTTCTTAATATGCTTATCATATAACCTACAAATAAAATAAGTTTACATACTATAACAGAAATTATAAAATAAGTGATAGAAGCACTCACAGTACAAATGCTTTCATTTCTTCACAGTTGAGCAGAACCTATTTATGAGCTCTGTGATGTTATTCATCTGAAAGCCATCATTCTTGAACTCCACCAAATCCAAGATTTGGATGATTAAAAACTGATAAATGACTGTCCATTTCATCATTAACATTTCCCTCGTTCCATCCCATGTGGTTTTTTAGGGATATTCATATTAAAAATAGTGAGAGAAGAAAAAAGAAATTTCCTCTTGTAAACAATCTTCAGTAATTGAGCCTTCAACTGATGCTTTGTTACGTACATTTTTCTTCAATTTTTGCATGCATCTATCAAATCGGTACATCCATAGATATTGTACTGGACCTCCACATTTAGCTTCATGTGGAAAATGTAATATCAGATTTTCCATTTAGTCAAAGAAAGCAGGTGGAATGATTTTTTTTCTAGTTTACATATAATTACAACAACATCTTCTTACAATTTTCTTAGAGCATCGTAGTCATTTTTTGCTGCACAAATGTCTTGAAAAAAATATTTTATGTCTGTTATCTAATCCCAAATCATAGAAATCAATAAACCTCTTAATCCAATCGGCATAAGCCTTTCCATTATAACATGACAATCATGTCTTTTTAATCCGGAAATGTGACCATTATTAACACATCTGCCCAAATTGGAAGCATATCCATATGGAAGTCTCAAATCTGCAATCCACAATCAAAATAAAAAATGAATCTCTTTGGATAGTGTATAAGCTTCTTTTGGCTTCATTAACCACTATGATCTTACATTTTCAAATAGTTCAAGTTCTGGTCGCCTACAAATTTGGGCAAGATCTAATCATTCTTTTACAGTATCTTTAGTCTTACCTGGTGTATCCAAAACTGTATGAAATAAATTATCAAAATAGTTCTTCTCAATGTGCATGACATCCAACATGTGGTAGACCAACAAATCAGACCAATATGGGTGATCCCAAAAAATTATTCGTTTTATCTTATTATGATCTTTCCCAAATCCATAAATTTTCTATTGGTTTACTGTTGGCCCAAATGTGAGGGGAGGTAATGAAAATACAACTGATTTTAACTCTATACCTGAGATCATTTTTGGATGTTCATCCCTTTCAATTGTTCCTTTTCTGAAATGAGATTTCTTCCTTCGAAAAGGATGATCGGTTGGAAGAAATCTGTGATGATAGTCAAAATAGTAAGGTTTATTTCCATTGACGAACATAAAATATTAGTTTTCTTTCATACATTAAGGACATGATTTCGGACTATGTGTACTCCAACCAGATAACATTCCATATGACAGAAAGTCACTAATCGTCCAAATCAATGCAGCTTTTAATGTGATTTTTTTTCGCAGTAACATCATATATAATAACACCATTACTCCACAATGCATTTAACTCATCAATCAATGGTTTCAAATAAACATAAATATTCTTTTTCGGATGTCTTGGGATTAATAAGGTCAAAATGTTATAGGGCTCCTTCATCAACATCCATGGAGGTAGATTGTACGGAGTTATAAAGACAAGCCAACATGAATACTGACTACCATAAGAAGTAAATGAACAGAAACCATTAGTAGAAAGACCCAATCGCATGTTTCGGGCTTCTAAAGAAAAAGATGGAGGCAGGTGATCAAAATGTTTACATGAATCACCATCAGATGGATGATTCAAGCTTTTACCTATTGAAATATTGGTTTTGTGCCATGACATCATTGACACTGTGTTATGAGACATAAATAAACGTTGCAACCTAGGTGTAAGATGGAAATATCTCAATTGTTTTACAGGAATCGATCCAGACTTCCCTAGTTGATCTTCTTTATACCTCAATTTTCCACATGTTGGATAACTATCCAATGACTCATTTTCACCAAAATATAAGATGCAATCATTTGCACATGCATGAATCTTCTGATAACTAAGGCCTAGATTATGAACCAACCTCTTCCTCTCATAGTAATTTGCAGGAAACACATTTCCTTTAGGTAATAGTGTTTTAACCAAAGAAAATATATGATCAAAACAGTTGTTTGAAATTGAATTATCTGATTTAATAGCCATAAATTTTGCAACCACTTATAATTTTCTTGTCTTGCAACCAGGATATAATGCATCCTTAGCAGACCTCAACAACTCATAAAATTCAGATGGTGCCAACTCAGGAGTTAAATCAATATCATCGTGAGTTATAGTTTGTTGAACAGATAGACCTGCCACATCATGTACTAAATTTTGGAACTGTGATTGATCCAGAATCAAGTTATTAGTATCTTCTCTGGAACTAAGTTCACTATGATGATACCAAAAAACATAATCTGGTTGGAAACCAAACTGCAAGAGATGTCCTCCAACCTTGTCAAATGTGTCAAACATTCTCAGAGCACATTTTTTATAAGGACACTTAATTGTGGCTTCTGAAACATATTCTGGTTTTGATGATGCAAATGCTAAGAAAGATTCAACAACCTCAATATATACATGATTTAAACTAGAACCATTTGGATTTCGATGCTGATTTATCCAAGCGCGATCATCTAATAATGACTGATGTCGACTTCCTTGTTCCATATTTTTCTACAAAATATAAAATCATCACTGTTTTTGAATAATTTGAAATTATAAAAATACTATATTAAAAAAGAGGATAAATAATTACTACTATTTCTTAATAATTACCATTAATTAAAGGCAACACAATTTCCAGTATATTGACAGCTACTCTTTTGTCCGACGAATACACGAGAATGAATATACGTAACTCCGACCAGATTCTTCATTGTGATATCATTGTGAGAAATATGCAAGAACTTCAAAATAATTTACTTATACCAACAGCAAATTAGTGACAGATTATATATGTGTGGGCAAAAATGATTAATTCTAACATATATTAATTCTTGTTGGTATAAATTGTTTGATACCAAAAAATCATTTAACAACTATTAAATCTGTTTTTTTATTATATCAATACCAATAGTTTTTTAACAACAAACAAATCTATTATTATTAACAACAAATCTTTTAACATTTGAAAAATATGTTGCAATAAATTATCAAATAATAAAAAATCATGTACTAATTATTGAATATATATTTATTATTTATTTACTGCTAATCGTATTTTCATGATAAAAAACAAAGTTTATACATTGAATTACAATATTAATAATTTAATAATGTTTCACTAAATATATATATATATAATATAAAATTATTAATAAATGATTGAAAAAAATCAACTTTAAATTTACAAATTCAAAAAATTGATGGTTATCAATTACATGTATTTTTTAAGTGTAAATATTTTTCTATTATATGTAACTATTTAATAAATTTATCACTTTATTGAAATGAAAAAATCTCAGCTGATTCTAATTACCCCCTAAAATGTCTGAAAACCTAAAACTATCAACTAGGTAGCGGGGACGTGAATCTCTGTGCTTCCATGGAAATTCTATGAACCATAACTTCTAGAATGTCCAAGACAAGGTCGAAGGGGTGTGTTCTCTATCTGTTCTAGTCACCGTTTTCGAAGATGTGAACCATCCGGGGATTAGGGATGGCTGTTGGAGATGAAACATGTATAATCATCGGAAAGCTCCAAGTCCATCTATGACAGATCACTGGAAAAACCATCAATGGAGCCGAGCCTATACTCATAATCCCAATACGATCTTCCCCACCCAATGGTAGCTCCTATCTATGAGGCCAGGAAATCTTGAGTTGGTAGCCTGATTGTCTGAACTCGGGCTGGAATTTTGGGCAAGACAATGCACAAAGAAGGAAGAAGAGTACAGACCATAGATTTTATCAGTCTCGGTGCTGCTCAGATCTAGATAAAATGAGAGAATATTTGATTTTTTGATCCCCATTTCATAGAAAGGAGTTGTGGTTTTCAGGATTTATACCATGTACTATGTCGTACCATTACAGTCTTCCTGCTCTCAGAAGCTTCTAGAAATGACTCACATTCATCGACGACAGGGCTCATGATTCGGAGGCCTAATACACTTCAATCTCATTTTGGAGGAGACTATCAAGGGGACCAAAAATCGAACGGATTCACGAAGCTCGAAGTCTTGCTACTGAAACCTACAGATAGCCTTCTGAAGCATTGGAATGAGCTACTGGTCCTGAGCTTCTAGTGATAGGATGACTGGATATACGAAAACAAAGACCGGGTTGTAGATTTCTGGTAATAGATCTGGATTTTACTTCTAATAAGATTGCATCAAAGAGTATTGTGTGCTTTCACTGATGCCCAAAGGATGCCAAAATGTTCTAGGTTAGGATTAATTTCATATTTTATTGGTTTTTATGGTTTATTTTGTAAGTCTAGTTCTGGGGAAAGCGTTTGGGTTGGTTGTATCTCATCTTGAAGTCTAGAGGCCAGAAGCTGATGATGTTTTGGAAGGCTAGTTGTGTTATTAATGCCAAAGTTATATGACATTTAATCAGGCTATTTGTTTAATAGGTGGATCAGACATTGTTTTCTGAACCAGACTAGTTGAAATCCAATGATTTGAATATGAATGGACAACCTGACTAGGAGGTCGCTGAGCTAGATTTAATTGGAAGCTTGCGTAGGTGGATAATATGTTTGGAGGGTGAAGATAAAGTGTCATTAGTGGAAGTTGAAAGTCAATAGAAACCAATGGAAGGTCTTCTCAAGCGGTAAGTCAAGGTAAATTATATTCAACTATTACTGATTTATTAAATAAATAGGCTGAGGACCTCTCATGATGACCATTGTCATCCCTAGGACTTATTGGCTGAATGTTTTCTTTTGTTCTCTCCCTTTGTTCTAACTGCTTCATTCTACAAAAGAGACTCTCCATTGATGTACTTTTAATAGGTGTGATGTTGTATTTCTTAACACACTTTTTCAGTTTCCTCTTCCCTCGCATGATGAGATATTCATGTTTTTCTAATTTCTATATGGATAGACCTATTCAAAATTTTGGAAAACACTTATTGAGCTATGCACATTTTAGATTCATGCTAATAAATCTATCTTGGGCTGTTTTCTCTAAATAATCAAGAATTTTGTTGTTTGGAATTATTTTAGTTTCTCATTGTGTTAATATCTTCTTTCCCTTTCATATTTTGAATTTACATACAATGGAATGAGTTAAAAAATTAGTGTAGAGTTAAAGAAACATTTAATCATGATTAAAATTTCTGGTTCGTGATAATAAGGCTTCAGCATAGTGAGTTTAGATTTAATTTTTTGTTTAGAAACTGCTATATGAATAGGTTAGATCTCTGTGGAAATGAATTCACTCATTGCAATTACAGTGAAAGAGTCCTTCTATTTAGCAGTTTGAGACATAGCATATGGTTTTTTAATGTTCATTTCAGGGAATAACAAGGAGGAATCCTTTCTAAAGTAATGAACTATAAGTTTAATTTATTAACAAGCTAGGTCAAGTCATATTAATTCACTATGGCCAATGTCATTGATTTCATCCATATACATGTCATATATGGATTTTTATATTATATCCCCCTGATGTTTTTCCATTAATAATCTCTTTTGAATACTTTATACCCACTCTTGGGGTGTAGGACGCGGGGCCCGAGCCTGTGAGTTTACTGTTTCTTTTCCGAGATGACAAATGTAATCGACCTATTATTAATTAGAATACATTAGTTAAATAATAAAAGTGACAATATAAAAATAGCGTGTATGAGTAGCTTGTGGCACATTACTAGTTTAGAAACTTTGAAAGAGATCCATGTTTAATTGTATTTTTTTATGTGGTGAAGTAATCATAGAACAATACCTTTAAAATCAGATACTAGATTCTACCAATGAATGTATGATATTTTGGGGTTCCACCTAAAAAACCATTGATCATAGTATTTCACTGTATTGTTTTTCATTATATTACTCTATCCATGAAAATAATTTACTGTCAAATTATGGTTATAAAACAAAGACTATAGATAGATCTAAATATAAATTGTTTTTTGTCAAATTAAGATGAAAAAAGTGGTTGGTACATATTTGGTGTTGAAACAAATAGTTGGTTTATTGTTAATATATTTGAAACTATTCATCATTTGTAACCAGTTTTAAACTAGTTGGGTGTGATCTTGTTTCATGTGACTACCTTTTTGGCAGGCCATTATGTTGAATTGTGAGATCTTATTGTAGGAATTTTCTTACCATAATCAGGTTATGATGTTTATATATGCTTAGAGTGTGCGGACCGATTTTTTATGAGCTAAAATTGATATCATGACCATGTTGATTGGGATATTTTAATGAATAACACCTGATCTGGGTATGGGTTGTGATAGCATCATCCTGCTACATGATCACCTATTCAATATCATGGTAAAAACTAAGTAGGGTATCCCAAGATCTCTCTTTATTCATTGCTTTTCCATACCTTTTATATCAATGTTTTACTTTGGCTTCACGATGAGATCAAAAGTGTGTGCTTATGTTGTGATCCTGATTATCTTGCATCAGCTTCTTGAGTCGGGATGATCAACCGCTTCTCTCCACAAGTGCAAGGGGACCTGTTGGAAAAGATAATTATTTTGTAACGTATGCTATTATGTTGCGTGTGGTGGGGATCTTGGAGTTGAAGGCTGCTACTTAAGGTTTCACATTGGTACTGGAGTTTCAGCATCATGCATGGGTCTTTGGTGTGCTGAAGGCTATTGTAGCTGGAGTTGGCTCATAGGTTCTCGGCAGGGATGGGCGGTACTTTTGTGTGTGTGGGGGAGGGGGAGTCCTGTTTGTGCACTGGTTTTGCGTTTTTGTATTGTGTATTGATTCGTGGGGTGGGTGGGTGATGGTTACTATTGGGGCACTTGTCCTAAATTTTTTGTATTGTGTATTGGTTCATTTGTATTAAATTTTATCATTAATATAATTAATTTTTTTCCAAGTTTGATCATTCCTCTAAATTTTAATTCAAATCATAAATATATGATACATTAATAAATATAATATTAAATTTTAATATCAATAAAAATTTATAATTTTTATTTAAATGTAATTTATAAATTGATATTATATGTTGGAAATATTATTAACAACCGAAAAATTTGTTATAAAATTCTGTTGTTAAACACTTTAACCAACATATATATATTATCTGTTGGTATTATTATAATTGTAACTGAACCATTTTATCTGTCGCAAAAACATTTAGCGATAGAGTTTTTACCGACAATTTAGTGACACGGAAATATATGTTGGTAAAACGTTTTCCAACAGAAAATGTACTTTTACCAACAGATATGTCCCTGTTAGAAAAAGCTAAATATTTTGTAGTGAAGTAAATGAGCTGTTGGAAAAAAGAACCCCTTTTCTTCGATGAATCGTCTTCTTCAAACTATCACCGCCTGAAAACATTATAAAAAATATGATCCTACGAATGCATATCCAATCTCGTGTATACGAGATTGAATATACCTATGTACCAGCACATTTTTCATATTGTTTTGAGTCGGTGAGAGTTGAAAGGAGAAAAGTAATCGAGCAAAAGGAGTTTCATCAATCCACTGGAAATTGTGTCAGGTTCTTGGAATTTATTAAAATTTATTGAATATTATTTCTAACTATTCCTAAATAATTATTAGTATTTATTACAATTTATTTCTAATTATTACTAATTTAGAAATACTTAGAAATACTTAGCAAAATGAAAACTTTTTAAATAATGAAAGAAAATTTAGTAATCCTCGTTGTGGTGATGATTACAAATTTTTCCTTCATTATCCAAGAAGTTTTCATTTACTAATTATAATTATATCTAATTATTACTAATAAAAAAATTATATTATCAATATTTATGAAAAAAATAATATTATTAAAATAATTAAAAATTTATAAAATTTTAAAATTATCAATATTCGCAACAGGATTTTCTCTATTCATAACATCTTCAAATCTCAAAGGGTCGCCAATTGTCAAGTCATGCGCAATAAAAAGTGTGTGTCAGCCATGTCCAATTTAAACTCTATAATTTTCCTTACATGGTTGATCACCTCACAAGTAATGTTGCAATAAGAAGACCAATGTAATGTCGTTCTCATCTCTAAGAATCATCTTCCTCGCTTTAAATAGATCATTCATCCTTAAAAATTTGAGGGGACATCAGTATATTTCCCTTCAATTTTCAAGGAAGAATGGTTTATGTAAAGGGTCATGTGAGATGATTCTTATAGATGAGAAGGGCATGAATTGGGTTCTCCTATTGCAACACTAATTGCAAGGAGATCAACCAATCAAGGACAATTATATCTAATTATATCTAATAATTACTAATTTTGACTAATTATTAATATTTATGACTAATTATGACTAATTATGACTTATTATGACTAATTATGACTAATTACGACTAATTATGACTAATTATGACTAATTATTACTAAATATATCTAATTATATCTAATTATACCTAATTATACCTAATTATATCTAATTATATCGAATTATGTCTAATTATATCTAATTATATCTAAATATAACTAATTATATCTAATTATTACTAATTATTACTAATTATATGTAATTATTAATAATTATTACAAATTATTACTAATTATAGCTAATTGTTATTAATTATAACTATTTATATCTAATTATTACTAATTATTACTAATTATATCTAATTATATCCAATTATATCTAATTATATCTAATTATTTCTAATTATTTCTAATTATTACTATTTATTATTAATTATTACTAATTATTACTAAGTATATCTAATTATATCTAATTATATCTAATTAATACTATTTATTTCTAATTATTTCTAACTATTAGTATTTATTAGTAATTATTAGTATTTTTTAGTAATTATTACTAATTATTGCTAATTATTCTTAATTATTTCTAATTAATCCTAATTATTGCTAATTATTACTAATTATTGCTAAATATTACTAATTATTGCTAATTATTAGTATTTATTCATAATTATTACTAATTATTCTTATTTATAACAAATTATTACTATTTATTACTAACTATTACTATTTATTACTAACTATTAATATTTAATACTAAGTATAACTATTTATTAATATTTATTACTATTTATTACTATTTATTAATATTTATTACTAATTATTACTATTTATTACTATTTATTAATAATTATTAAAATTTATTCCTATTTATTACTAATTATTCCTAATTATTTCTAATTATTCCTAATTATTTCTAATTATTTCTAATTATTCCTAATTATTACTAATTATTCCTATTTATTACTAATTATTCCTCATTATTGTTATTTATTTCTATTTATTGGTAATTATTTCTAATTATTCTTAATTATTGCTAATTATTGCTATTTATTTCTATTTATTGCTAATTATTTCGAATTGTTACTAATTATTGCTAATTATTGCTAATTATTAGTATTTATTCTTAATTATTAGTAATTATTATTATTTATTACTAATTATTACAATTTATTACTAAGTATTACAATTTATTACAAATTATTACAAATTATTACAATTTATAACAATTTAATACTAATTATTACAATTTATTTCTAATTATTATTAATTATTGCTAATTATTGCTAACTATTAATAATTATTTCTAATTATTACTAATTATTGCTAATTATTCCAAATTATTGCTAATTATTCTTAATTATTGCAAATTATTACTAATTATTAGAAAGTATTACTAATTATAAGTATTTATTCTTAATTATTCGTAATTATTCCTAATTATAACAAATTATTCCTAATCATTTCTAATTATTCCTATTTGTTAATAATTATTTCTATTTATTACTAATTATTTCTATTTATTGCTAATTATTGCTATTTATTTTTACTTATTACTAATTATTTCTAATTGTTCCTAATTATTGCTAATTATTGCTATTTATTTCTATTTATTGGTAATTATTTCTAATTATTTCTAATTATTGCTAATTATTGCTAATTATTAGTATTTATTAGTAATTATTAGTAATTATTAGTTTTTATTACTAATTATTACAATTTATTACTAATTATTACATTTTATTACTAATTATTACAATTTATTACTAATTATTTTTAATTATTCTTGATTATTATAATTTATTTCAAATTAGTACTAATTATTCATATTTATTACTAATTATTCCTATTTTTTACTAATTATTTTGTTTTTTTACTATTTATCACTATTTATTACTAAATATTGATATTTATTGCTAATTATTGCTAATTATTGCTAATTATTCCTAATTATGGATAATTATTCCTAATTATTGCTAATTATTGCTATTTATAACTAATTATGGCTAATTATTTCTAATTATTCCTAATTATTCCTAATTATTAGTATTTATTACTAATTATTAGTATTTATTAGTAATTATTCGTATTTATTAGTATTTATTAATATTTTTTACAATTTATTACTAATTATTACAATTTATTACTAATTATTATTAATTATTGCTATTTATTCCTAATTATTTCTAATTATTACTAATTATTGTTGATTATTCCTAATAATTGTTAATTATTCCTAATTATTACTAATTATTACTAATTATTAATCTTTATTCCTAATTATTCCTAATTATTCCTAATTATTCTTAATTATTACTAATTATTCCTATTTATTACTATTTATATATATTTATTACCAATTATTATTAATTACTACAAATTAATTATATACATTACTAATTATCGTTAATAATTAATAATTACTACTAATTATTAAAAATTAATACTAAAAATTTCAATTTATTATAACAAATAAATACTATTGACAAAACAATTTAAATTTAATTTAATTACAACTAATCAACAATAAAAAAACTAACATAAAAAAATGAAATCAATAATAAATTAAAAAAACATAAATACCTTTATGACTGATTTTCTATTGATGCAGACGGCTTCATAGCTTCTTCGTGAACAAAAAAATTTACTTAGAAAAATTCTCTCTCAAAAATCCGAGTTTAGAGAGAAACATGATCTAAAATTTGGGAGGAATGAGAGGAAAAACAGATGGGGGTATATATAGGTTAGATTATTTGTGACGAGATTATTTGCGACGGGATACCCGTCGCAAATACGTACGCCCGCATTAATTACTGTTGGCGGTTAAAAAGTTATTTGTGATGAGACCCGTCGTAAATATTCCCTACGGACACACCTTTTGCGACGGGCGAACATCCCGTCGCAAAAGGCTATAAACCGCCGCCGGTTATTTGCAACGAGCCCCATCGCAAAAGGTGTCCCGTCACAAAAAGCTATAAACCGCTGCCGGTTATTTGCAACGGGCCCCGTCGCAAATACTTGACTATTTATGACCGTGGGATCCCACCGTCGCAAATAACCTTCGCACGGTTTGGCGCGCTATCCGCGCCAAACTATATGCGACGGGAGACGAAATCCCGTCGCAAATAGTTGGTTATTTTCGACGGGTCGTTACTCCCGTCGCAAATAACCTCTTGGACTGACCTTTTGCGACAGGATATATTCCCGTCGCAAAAGGCATATCACAAAAAGCCCTTTTTCTATAGTGAATGAAGCACATTTCTCGATAAATTCTATTTGGTAACATGTGGAATCACTACAAAAGAGGCCTTTCATGTTTTTTATATGAGGCTTCCTGAGCTTGTAGCTCATGACTTTCTATGCTAGGTACATATGTTAAAATGGCATTTTATTGTCATGTGGCTAATATTTTGTCATATAGTTTAATGGAATGTGACTAAGACGGCTTGGGGTCTTGAAATTTTAGGTCATTTGGCTAGGACCATATTTCATGGAAATGATTGGTAATAAAACATATCATCAGGTCTTGATATTTTGACATGTCTCGAATGTGAAGAGGAAGAATATAAATCATGAATATTTATGTTCTTGGATCAGGAGAAATGATATGGTACAAAAAAATTCATTAGGAAATATAGAGATGGATGAGGCCTCTCATAGGGATGAAATTATCATTGGATTAGAGGAAATTTTATGGGAGATTTATGAAAATATAACATGGTTGTATTAGGAATTGTTAAAAAAATGTTTCCCTGGGATAATGTCAACACATTATTGATTTCTAGAGAAATATTATGGAGATAAAAAATTTCATAGGGAAAAGAGTGTGATAGGTGGAATTAATTTTATTGAGTACATAAAAACCATTCAGAAGAATATTTTTTTCTAGAGAGTGAAATTCCATATATAAACATGGGTCAAATGTAGAGAGGGAATTATTTAATTCTATAATGGACCCCTTAATTGGGGATAACAAATTCAGATATCCAACATACATATTTGTATGTATGTAGGGGGGGGGGATTTTTCATAACCCTATGGGTGGGACAAGGACATGAGGTCTATGAATCACTACAAATCACCTTGAAGCGATAATCATGTTACATATTCTTCTTAATGTAAAATGAAATTCAACTCTATGAAAAAAATGTGATTTCTATGAAGTGAAAAGGAAATATTATTGAATGTAACAAGATTAATTACTTGGGAATCACTACATATCTTGCAATGGTAGGAATCTAGACACATTTTGTTCATTATGATTAACCAACCGTGTGTTTTAACATATAAAGGATAGCGTATATGGATTTCATTTTATGGGATTCCTTTATCATGTAGGGTATTATTTACCTAAAACCTTATTCATACATGATATATTCTTTATGTGAGAAAAGGGGGGGAAATTATTTATTCAATAACACAAGTGTGATAGAAATTTACGATATGGGAATCTTGATATTGTGGTGGTTATACCATGATATAATATTTGGGTTTCGATACGTATCATAAAAAAGTGATAACCATTTAATATATAATCCTGGGAAAGGCTATATATACCGGTCTAACCAATACATCGAAAGATATTTATATTCCCTGTTTATGGATGGACACAAAATTTTAAATTCAGAAATCGCAATGTTTTTCTTTAAGATAGAAATAAATCCATACATAGTTTTGGAAAATAGGATCACATAGTTCATACCAATATGTAGAGATGTGGAATTTGTTTCTTTCATATGGAACTAGGGTTAGAGATCCGATTGTCTCTATATTTCATGTGATGGTTGGTATCACGACACACATAGTTCTAAAAATCATTACCCACAAATAAATAAATATAATACAGAGAGACTGAATTTTATGTAAAACTGACCTGTAAATGAAAGGATCAGTTTTCAAAATAACTGTATTAATTTTTTTTGTATATAGATTTTTGAAAAGTTCTTAACATTTCATGGTTGGGAAAGGTACATTATGATTATGTGACACTATGTTCCCCGTTTGAATGAGAATCAGGCCACATGTAGTTCTGGTGCGCTTCTAGGTAGAATAACAATGTTGGAGTAATTTTCCCCTATGGTGATGACCTTGAAACATCCCATTATTGACACAACATTTCATGAATTCTATATATGGAATGTCTATAGTTTAACATTGCGAGATAACGATTTTTACCATGTAGTTTCACATTGTGTTGTATGTATTTTACAATGAAATTTTACACTGTGAGATTCAGAAAATATGGTTCCGGGTAGTTAAAAGAAGAACAACTATAATGTTGGATTCAATAATTTTATATTCCTAATACATCTATGATGGTGTCTTGTAAATTTGGAAAAAGGTATTTTTTTTTAAGAGAGAGCCCAATGTGAAAATAGACCTTGCGGCCAATGGATGGTGAGAATAATTTGATAAAGGTTGTAAATTTGTTGTGGGGAATAATGTAATAGATACATAATTTACTAGAAATCATATCATGGAAGTAATTAAGACACAAGTAGCTCTTTATGGCAGCATGGTATATTACCTATCTGAGAAATGGTGGTGTCCTCTTTGGAAAGGACATCGAGATGTCCCATGTCTATCGTGATATGTCATGTATTTAAGAGACATGGTAAGGCTATCATTTATCATCGAGAGAGAAGGATATGATCATTTATTCCTCTCATTCATCATCACAATTGACATATCATGTTTTCTGTGGTGTAATGCATTATTCTATAGTTTGATAGCTTTGACTATGATGGGTTAAAAATGTATTATGCGGGATTCTATGGTTAATAAGTTATTAAATAACATTAATAGTGGGCCGGTGAGAACATTCTCCTCATAAACTCTAATGAATTATTTCATATGGATTGGGATTCCTAATGAGTTGATGATAGGGTTGGACTGAGGGTATGGAACGTGAACATCAATACTTGTCCCAAAAAGAGGGGAATAAATCCATACATAGTTATGAAAGGATCCTTACATATGATAGACTAGTATGAAAATTGGTAGAAATAGTTTTTTTTTTGATGGACTATGATTGGTTAACTATTCATCATTACATTTCATTTCATAATAGGAATCACATCACACATACTTCTTGAGTGGAAACTCCCTATGCTAGTATGGCCTGTAAATAGGGAGTGAGCATTAGTACCTTGTTGTGGCTGTAAAATATATTTTATATACTAATATCTATTTATCCCATGATTTTGGTAATCAATTGACCCATATTTCATGATATAGAGTTATTTTGGGAGACTGACACCAATGGTAATGGCCTTACCGAGTGAGTTTCATGATAGTGTGAATTTTTATGTCACCCAAGAAACAAAAAACATGTAATTTACCATTATGTTTCGAGAACATTAGACTGTTTAGTTTTATATCATGTGGTGAGTACTATGTTTTTAGGATGTTTAACGTCATACATCGAACACATTGTTGTCACATTGTTTTATTTTAATGTGACATTGAGGATTTGGTGATGTGAAATTTAATGTCTTACATAAAGGATGATGGGGATATATAGATTAACATCATGAGGATTAGACGCTAGTTCACTTTTTAAGGTCATGAAACAATGATAGACTACACTAGTTATTATCCAACATTTGAGATGATAGTTTGATCATTTATGACATTATGTATTTCTTGAGATATATTACTTTTGAAGCGGACTTAATGAGAACTACATTCATCAAGAAAAACTAATATGATCTAATGGCATATAATTTTTATAAGGAATATGGTCCATCCATATCTGGATATAGATTTGGAGGTTACATTCTAGATATCATTAAAGTCCATAGGACCAACACCATCTCTCCTTCAATGAAAGACCATATTCGAAATGTTTTAGTAAAGGCTTGAGCAGTCAAAATTTATTGGAATTTTATGTGATGCAATATATATAGTCTCTTATCAGAAAACGGATCTATTTTATCCATCTATTTATAGGATTTATCATCTATGGATATCTGGTCACAAATGGAATTGTGTAGTAGGGGAATTTAACATCATTTGGAAGGACCTCCCCTATATTGTATACAAATGAATATGGGGTTACTTTTGATGATGTACAAGTAGTGGGATAATAAGAAAACACATACTGAATGTTCATATCTTGGAAAAAACATTTAACAAAATCTAATGAATTTTGGATTATATATGATATTTTTTTCCGGAAGGCCTATATTTATCTACTTTATTTTGAATGTGACAGAAATGAATGGTCTCATTGGATGTTATACTCCTGATATAGCTCATCTAACTCAGAAGAAGTGAAATTTGTGTTTCTTTTTATTGGGATTTTGTGGGGAACACCAAATATATTAATTAATATGGGTTTGAAAAATCAGAAAATATTTATTTCCCATACCACTTTAAGGGATACAGATTTGGTCCACTTGAAAAAGAAGTCTGTTATAGTGAGAAAGTAGTTGAACTGATTTGTTTTGGCAGAAGGGAATGGTATCAAACATCAACCCTAGATTATAAATTTCACTAGGAGTGTTTTATAATATTAATAAACTCTTAGAGTTGATGAATGATTTTGTAAGATAGATGGATGTAATGTAACATTTTTTAAAATATTTTATATTCATATGTGATAGTGGGACTATAGTTTCAAATCTTGTGAATTTGTAGAGAAATCTTTATCCTATAATTATGGGAGTTGAAGGCTATGGTGGGAAATTAATTCATGATAGAAGAAACCTCCTGTATATTAAATCAACTATGAAGGACCTCATGAATCTCGGTTAGAGAATTTTTTGATGATTTTTTTCATTATTATATAACAAGGTTAATTTATCTTCTTTGGTTTTTCATTTTACCTTCCCTTTCAAATGGTAGGCCACTATTTTGATATTAGTTCATATTGAGTATCATCTTCCTAATGGTAGAACAATGTGGTTTAGGAATTCAGCATAAAACATCGATCTCTTCCATTCTAACATTATGAAATGATGACACCATCTGGCGATGAAAAATATTGATGACATATTCATCAAGGTATGGATCTCTAGGAGTTGTGAATTCAATTTCTAGGGCATAACCAAATTAATTTTCCAAGCACTGGATGTTAGTAAATTTCAACTCCAAAGATAATTATTATACCATCCATTTTATAAAGTCTTTAATAATAAATAATTCTTATTTTTTGATTGAATAAAATTCATGATGAATTGATTTGAATCCCCTTTTATACTAAAGTGAATTAATTGTACCCAATGTTCAAGCTATATCTCTATGATGAGGTCCTGATATTCGGACTGATTCTTTTTTACATCCTTCTTAAATCTATAAGTAATAAGGTTGGAACTCCTTTTCTAGGAAAATTACAATGTCTCTCAATACAATTTTTTCCTTCTATTCTTCCATAAATTTCCCCATTGGTCCTCAGTATGAACCTTCAAAATAAATCTCCCAAATCCAGGGTGAATTTTGAATATAGAAGGCCTTTCAACAATGAATTTTTGTATCTACTTAGTTCATTTATGCTGAGGTATTTCATTACACACTTCTGAAAACACCTATCCTTTTACCACATTCTGAGGAAACAAGTGGATGTCAAAGAGTTGTAGGATCACCACCCACCATGAAAAACACCCATCCATCACTGGAAAATTGATAATGTTTTTCTACAGTTTTCCACAAGAGACCAAATGGACATCATGATGAAGCCGATAATGCGTTAGTGTTTGAGCTGAATTGAATAGAACCAAACAACAATTTTCAATACCTAAATAATGAGTCTCATTATCAACCAAAGTTTGGATTAGGTAATTTTTTTTCACTCTCAGTATCATTTTGAAGTGCATTGATGTTTCCTACTGACCTTTCTAGGGATATCACATACAATATGACTGGTATTCCTTCGAAAGGTTTCACTAGTAGCTGGGGGATTCAATTAAATTTATCCAGACTATTTAATTCTTCTTAAATTTTAATAATCCACTTGTATGTAATCCCATTATTAATCAAATTATTGATAATAAAACAATTTCGTGCAAAAATTTCAATAAATTGTCGGATTTTTTCTAAGATTCCATGAAATCCTCACAACAATAGGATGTTTTGAGGAGGAAACTTTCCAAGGATAAATTTAATATTTTTGATGATTATTTGAGTCTATGATGGATTATGATAAAGACTTAAAATTTCCTTGAGGTAATGATTAAATAATATTTGAATATGTTCATTTTTAGGATGTGATGTTGTTGTTTGCTGAGGGATGATTCAAAAGAATCCATTTTTTCAGAACACTCTTCAGATTTAGCTAATATATCTTTACAAAAAATTATAAAAACATCTATAGGATACCATTGAATACCATATACAAGGAACAATACTTTTTATTGTTCACATTCATCAAGAAAAATGAAATTACAGGATAGAAAAACACTCACTGGAGGCGTAGAGGGTGATGCCTTCTTTATGTTCATGGGAAATTTAGATTTCATTGTTCCAGGAATTGAATTCCCTGAAGGAGAGGGATTTATATACACGATTCATCTCAACCATTAATTTTATGATCAAGAATAGGAAATAATCCTTCTTATATGGTCGATTTTGATCTCTAATGTTTATGTCAACAATTATTTTCGAATAAATTTTCTTAAGATAGACTATATTGGCTATACATATTGGGTATTTCAAATGGCCCAAAGGCCATCATTTTTTATTGATTTTGATAATTCTTCTTTTCAGGGGGTGATTTGGAACCCTTACAAGGCCCATAAGTGTATGTATTATATGGCGTGTAGTCCTTAGAGAAATTCATTACCCGTAGGCTTCAAACATTACATACAACCCAGACTAACTACTTGGAACTGCTCCTTCCCTAGCATCTTCATCGTGAAATCAACACTCCACCTTCTAATGGTTGTTCATCAAGGCTATCTCATGCATGCACATGCTTGTATTGATGGCAGGTTCCATACCCTATCATTCTGGCAATCCATGTAGCTTTTGTTGTGGTGAAAGCTCCTTGATCATCCTCCTATAGATCTTGTTCCTTGTAGGTTGTCTGGATTGCATCTACACTTAAGGTGGCCCGAAGGCCTTGAGGTGTCCCTAAGGCCTTACTATCCCGATGTCTTGTGTGGCCCGAAGGCCTTAAGGGACTCAGGGACCAAATCGGTGGCCCGAAGGCCCAAACGGGGGAAAATTCCCAAACGATATAGTGTCAAACAGTACCTGCTATAGTTCCCACTACAGTACCTGCTATAGCACTACATAGTTCCCGCTACAGTACCTACTATAGTACTGCTACAGTTCTTGCTGCAGTTCCCACTACAGATTGGCTATTATTCCTCCTGAATGATGCAATCCCTACTGATATTTTTAAATTTAGCTTCAATTTTTTTTATTGTGGGTTGGATGTGCACATCTGGATACTTTCTCATATCCATAGTGATCCTTTAATAGGCTCTGATGATGGGTAGACACTTCAAGTAAAGGATTTTAATTTTTATGTAGTTCAAGAAAAAACACGCCCATATTTTCCTCTATAAAGGAGGTATATACCTCTTATTCTTCATAATACATGGGATCTATGATCACTGTGGATAGTGTATCCTCTTTAAAAACGTGATTAGTCTTTTTGAGTTCATTAATGGTTGTAGAGAAACCCTCCAAAAATGTTATATGGGTTTTTTTTACATCATCATCCACATATTATTCTTCCTCTAATTACCTATATGAATGACTATAAGGGGATATTGGTGATGGAGGAATCTCTCTAAATTTATAATGGGAGTAAACACTTTGAAATTAGTAAGCTCAATCAATTACATATATCCCAACAGTTAATATATTGTTTGTGTGAAAATATGGAGGAAAATGTGGAACAATGAATGAATGTCATTACTTCCTCTCGGTGAACTATTGACATATCATCAGTCAATGAATGGGGTATGGATTCATCGGAACTCCCAGGATATAAGGAGATAATTTTCATCAAATATTTTACCCATGTATGAATAGTTTTATGCCTTTTTAAAATAATTGGATTTAGTTTCTATGACTAATACAATAAATTTCATTTAATATTCCTCTTAATGTGGTCACATAGAGTCGACTTGATTGATTTGGAGAATGTACATTTCACTAAGTTGTTTGAATAACATTTCTAGGATTATTTCTAGAAAATTGGTGGTAGTGAACCAAGTAACACCATAAACCCATGAGATTTTCCATTCCATAAAATTTAATTCTTCATCAGTATTGAGTGATTCACGATAATCAAACAAGGCCTTATCATCTTCAAACATCCCATTTTTTCAATTTTTTATAATTTGATGCATTGTTTTTATGATGATGGAATTATAACTTGTTAATGAAACAATGTCCTTACTAGAAAAACATAGAGGCTTATATCCTTCTGAATAAATATAAATTCTGATTTATATACGCAGTCTACAAAGTGATCCTGAGATTGATTTTACATTGGTAATTTAAAAAAAATTTCATTTAATTATAATTTTATAGTTGAGGGAACTTTGTTATCCTTCTTTCTTACCAACCTAGGAATTTTAAATTATATAATTTTATAAACTTCAAAAAAATTCAATGATATCCAATCGGGCATCAACAGCATTTTTCCTTCTCGACACATACATGGGTCTGATGTGTCCTTGTACAATGAAATCATTATATTTATCTACAAATTATATAATTTAATGACATTATTAATGTCAAAAATCTATTTGACTTAACATGTTACTGAAAAATTCATCTCCCCTCGCATGGAGGATTCAAAAAGCATCAATAAGTGTTCCCCTGAGGACATTTTAATAACAATGAGTTTCCGGGATGGATAATATGGGATGTATAGGGGATATTTAATTCAAGATGTCATACTTTTGTAATAAAGGCCATAAATTACCAATGTGTGAATGATATTTCATAGGATCTTTAGTTGACTAATTACTTTATGTGGATGGTTCAACAGTTGAATTTAGAATTGGATGTGCTCCTCTTCTTAGTGGGACAGAGTGAATATTCCTTCCTACCATTTTAGGATCAATGGAAACATGTTCATCCTCTGATTGATACTTTACAGTGATAGGGTTAGAGAAGTTTTTGTCATGTGAGGTAGGAATTAAATTCTCTTATTGGACTAACATATGGGTTCTACAATGTGTTTCTATAAAACTAATAGTTTGAGAATTGGCGTGGCAAGAATTCTAGTGGCTACTATGACTATATCCCCAATGTAACGTCAAATTATACTACCTCTTCTTATGGTTATACAATTGGGTGAGTGGAAATTGACTTCGTATCCCAACTCCTCATTAGAAAATACTAAGAAAAAATATTCATTAAAAACTATAGAAATGGGATTTATCATCCCTTGAAAAGCACAAAGAACACGAGTGACGTTAAAAGTCCAGATCTTTTATCAGTACTGAAAAAGAAATGATAAATGTGTTATTTATCAATACTTTTATTTAGCGCCACTAAATAAACCCTTTATCATCACTTATAAAAGTGTTGATAAAGAAAATTTATCATTTACTTTAGAAGATATGATAAATGTGATTTTTATTAGAGCTTTTAAATTTACTGATAAAGGTCTTATTTATCAGAGATTTTGATATTTTTAATAAAGGGTAATGTTGGAGTATTCTATTACATCACACTAGGGAACCATAAACACACAAGAAACACACTAAAAACACATTAGATATTGAAAAAATATTTCCAAATAAAAAATTTATATTAAAATAAAATTACAACACAAATAACCTAAGAAAAATATTAGAGACATTTCAAATACGGGTTTATACAATTCCATAAATAAAAATTATTTCATTCACTAAAAAAAACCATAACTGCCAATGTTATCACGATTTCCATTAAATTTCTTTGTTTAACTTTAAAAATTCTATGAGTTGTTTCGATCAAAAAACCTCATCACGAAAAAATAATCCACCTATATAAGAAAATAATTATTATTAGTAATATTAAAAAGAAATAAATAAAATATACAAATGAAAAAATAAATTAATTTTTTGGGAAATGATTTTATATTTAAAAAACCAATATGACCACTGTCATTGAGTAGTGGATGGAACATGAAATTATGTGATAAATTTCAACACTACAAGAGTGAAATGTTTTTTTTATAGAAGAATTCATAGGATGTTTTCATGCAGAAAGGGATGAATGTTGAATAGTGCACCCCCATCTCAAAAAAAGGAATCCACACACACACACACACATATATATGAAATGATTAATTATAAGGGTAATAATAAAAAGAGAAAAATTAAAAATACATATAAATTACACATTAATTATATGGATAATTATTTCACTATGAAAACATCATGATTACCTCTGTAATTGAGCAGATGTATCATTGTTTCTCTTCCTCCAAAGGAAGTGGAAATAACTTGAACGAAAGTGATACATGTAGCACTATAGGGGTGAAAATGTTTTATTGTAGAAAGTGAAATAATTTTGAAAAGATCACCCCCAAATCGAATAGAAGAATCCTCATGTATAAGAAATCAATTATTATGTTAGTAATACTAATAATAAATAAATTAATCATATTTATGAAAAAGTAAATTAACTCCAATGAAACTAATTTTTATGTTAAAACATCAAGATTACCTCTGTAATTGAGGAGAGGTTTCATTGTTTCTCCCACAGAAAAGGCAGTGGGGGATACCTAAAAAAATAGATAAATGTACCATTGAAGGGGTGAAAAGGTTTTGGGGGAGAAGGAGTATGAAAGTTGGATAAAGCACCCCCAATATGAACAAAAGTATCATCATTTTAAATAAAATCAATATTATGTGAGTAATATTAAAATTAAATATATAAATCATACATATTAAACAATAAATTAAATATATGGACAATTATATTACTATTCAAACATCTAGATTTCCTCTATAAATAGATAGAGGTTGCATCGTTTATCTTCCTTCAAAGGTAGTGGAGGTAATTAGAAAGAAATTGATAAACGCACCACATCATGGGTGAAAATATATAGAAGGAGAAGTAGAATGAAATTTGGATAACGCACCCCAACTAGATCAAAATAATCCCCCTATACAAGTAAATAATTATTATTTGAGTAATATAAAAAACTAAATTAATCAAAATTATGAAACAATACATTAATTTTTTGGACAATGATTTTATTGTGAAAACATAATTATTACTTCTGTGATATAGCATAGACAACTTTGTTTCTATTCTTGAAACGGGATAACACATGGATATAAATCTTTTTTAAAAAACTATTTAATGAATAATGAAAATTAAATCCACATTCCATTATATATTTTTTTGATAAAATTGAGAATGTATTTCATAACATTACCTTTGCATATATCCAAGTGTTTTATTTATTTATAGATTTCTCCTTTGATGGATTGGTAACATCATAATGTGAAGAAGTCATTTTCTACATTACTAGTCAAACATTTAATTTATATTATTTTAATGCAATAGGGAAAATATAATATTATAAGAAAAAATATAGTTGATTAATAAACAGTTTTATATTATCATTGAACACTCTTTCTTTTTTTAAAAGGTTTCAATGATTTGGTTTCTATTTCAAGAATCCAAATCCCCTCTTTGTGTTCCCCTCTAAAGTAAAATACATTGAATATAGTGAAAACGACATGAATAGTTTTTTATGTCCCAATGAAAGAGTAATCCTCGATTGAATTTTCTTCTAAATCAACATTTTTTTAGTCACCTGTATGATAATCGATGAATTCTTTTTTTTTGGATTACAAACATAAAATAAATGCACTTCTTGTGATTCCATTATGGATGAAATGTCTTTTCCACCACACACACTGAAATTCACCTCTACATAGACCATTTCCTAAAATTTATCTTTCTTGTTATTGTCAACCCATTTTCAATGGAAAAAATCTTTTGAAATGATGTAACATACAACTCATATATATGTTTGATAATGATAAAATATTATAAATTTTGAAAAATATTATTTCTATCCTTCAAATTATATTTGTGCATCAATTCAGCCACAAGTGTAACACCAATATTTTTCATCATACCGAAATCATCCTGTTATTTTGTATAAAAACTATAAACATTGATTACAAAACCAGTTTAAGAAATAAAATTGGAATTTGGTCTTCTCCCAAGAAATTGAATTTGTTCGACAATTTAATTCATATTTCTAGATAAATCCTTATAAATTTTATATTAGAACCATCCTATAAAATGTTGATTATGTGTAGCTCATATATAACATTAATCCCTTGATTTATTCAAGTCACTAAGAATTTATTTTCAGGATTCAATATATGGATCAACATCTTTCCTATTATGTAATACATAACAATATGATCACTCCCAATCTGTTGAGGTAATTGTAACAACATCCCTTCTAGAAATACCATTTCCCATAAGGCATTCAAAGTGATGAGACATTAGGAGGCATGTGCTTTCAACATCTTATAGGTAATCGATACAGAATTCAATAGAATATTCATCAATATATCGTTCGACAATACAACATTACGTCCAACTATGATTCATGACATACCCTTTCAGAACATTCATATATCGATCAATGGGATAAATCCATATATAATGGATAGGACCCCATATTTGAACCTCTAAGACCAATAAAACTATTAGCTGGACCATTATATCGATGAATAATTTTGGGAAGAACATTTTTAATTCACATAATATGACTGAAATATCATTATTCATGATGGGAAACTTTGTCGGGTCTTAAACTTTGCTGCATATTTCTTTGAAAAAGAATAAGAGTATGGTTAATGTATGTTTTATATTTTGAGGCATAATGTAATGGAATGATATTGTTATTAAAACATTAATCAGAACAAGATAGTTGTGTGATTTCATTCCTTGTGTCATCAATTTAGTCATTGACATTCTATTCATGATATTTGATAAATATCCATGTGGATGTTTTACACTCGTATAGAAAATTAAAAGTTTCAATTTTTCATATCTGTATAGAGTGTAAGATACTGTACAGAGGAAAGTCCACATTGTTCCCTTCACCTATGAAAACATTTCCCTTATCCCCATTTCAATCAAGTCCATTCTAGCATTAATAACAAAATTTATTTTTATATGCACATTTATTAATATTACAGTAAAAATATCAAATATATTTTTGTCTACATGCATGACATCAAGAAAATTTATTACCAACAAAAAAATGTTAATTCAATAAAAATTTATCTATTCTTCCAACCTGATTTTGTAAGGTTTTTTAAAAATTATTTATTGAAATTAGTTTAATTTTTTTTTACTTTTTTTATAGTTGATCGCTCGTTGCTACAGATGGTTTTGTACCTTTTTTGATATTCCCATAGAATGATGCTATCCAGGATCGATATTTAAGTCGTCAAGGTAAAAAATTTCTATTTCCTAAAAAAAATTTCTTTCATGAATGCTTCAACCAAACTAAGTATGCTTAATCTTCACAAATGGGACACCCTAACATTCCATTAATTCTATAGCCTAAAAAATTTCCATTAGAAGGGAATTCATTTATCATTCCATACAAAATTTCCCTCAGTGTGAATTATTAACATTTATGAGCATCATACATTGAAACACCTATACCCACATTAATTTCAAATATTTGATCGTTGGATCCAAATAGGAATCAATATCATTACTGGGTTTCTTTGGACCAGATATAGTCAGAGGTAGAATAATGTAAATTTTTTCATGGGTAACCATGGTGGAAATTTATAAGTTACCAACATGATGGGACAATTACTATAACTACTACTCATTACAACATTATGATTTATTGTATCTATAGATAATTCAATATGAATGTTTCTCATCTCATCTATAAATTCCAGAATCATGTAATCAATTTTCTTCCACTGAGGAGAATCTACTAGATGATGTAGGTTCCCATCATTAATTATTGTATCTATATCCCATGATAATTATGTTTTGGTTCATTAAATCCATATAGTCCTATAAACCATGTAATGGTAAGAATGTTCCTTACAGATTTCGAAGGACTTGACTCGATATTCTTATATGGATCTGTGCCACACATAGGTAATTCGCTGATTGAATCCTGGTCATTGAAAAACAATATGCAATAATTTGTACAAGAATGTATTTTTTTAGAGATAAATCCCAATGAATGTAACATTCATTTGGATTCATATGTTCATCTAGGTAGTTTATTTTCTTATAGTTTCATATATTTCATAAGACCATGTAGATCTGTAAAGTTGGTGACACTACATCCACTTCGATCATATAAATTAATTAATAACAATTAAACTTTAATTTTTTTTATTTATAACAACCGGTATACAATGGTTTCTTTTAAAAACTATTTAACTCCTTAAGAAACTTCGGAAAATCACAACCTCCATAAAGTGAAGTATCGTCCCAAATGATACCCACATCTAGTTTTTCCTTTGTTTGGTCAAACATTTATATCTTTGATCTATTCCGTGAAAAATCAAATGTTCTTCCAACTCTTCAGGAAAAAATTTCTTGTATAAAAACTCTGTAAATAGGGAAAAAGGATTTTAGGAGGGTAGTCCGCACAATCTCTTGAAAACTTGATGAACACTTTAACTCCATCATCATATTTTTTTGAGAAATGATTTTCATTCATCAATTTTCAGTTCATATACATCCTATCAGGTTTATAAAACATTAATTTGATACAATATTAAAATAAATACAAAAAATATATTCATTATCAAAAGTGAAATTTATAGACAATTATAATAAGGTAAATATGGATCATTTTTTCCAGAATATATTAGTGGATAGATAATAAAAATAATATAATAAGGGTTGTTGGAATTTAAAAAATTAGAGAGATATAAAGGAAGATAATAAATGATATTATCACTACATAATACATATGTAAACCAGAAGATGGATAGTGTAATTTCATCACCAGAATTACCCTAACAAAAACATGTGAGATCATATTTTGACCTCTAACACACCTCTAATTCCCCAAATGATGTTTTAAACATTGGTTTTAAAAACCAATAAAAGGGATCATCCCCTCCCCCCACCAAAATTGAAACAATTAGTACCTGAGGATGAAAAAATTGATTCATGATACTCAGGGTCATTTGGCATGTAGAAAAAATATCGTCATTACCCAATATAGGCATCGATTTTAGGCAAAAAATAGTTGAAATAAATGATTTAATTGATATATAGACATGCATGCATGTCATTCTAGTATAAGAACTCACTGACTTATAATATATATGAAATTTCAAATAGATATAAACATGATATTGAAACATAACATGAACAATAGGCACCATAATGATTCAAAAAGTGAAAGATTAATGTTATAAAACCTCATGAGATTAACTACGGATAACCCCTTTGAATCTTATTCAAAATAATACTATGTACCATAGTGAATTATAATAGGAAACATATCCTATGATATAAATACCAAATAAAGGAAGATATATCACTCCACTACCATGGTTCCTGAGAAATAAAATCTAAAGCTGCATGTACACTAATGTGTCTATGAATGTTTTTGGTATATATATATTAATTGGGTAACCTCTAATGTGCCTCATATCAGTATAAAATAAACAAGAACACACATGAAAATTTCTACACATTTATATACAAATATGAAACATTATTTAGTTAGAAGATATAAAACATAGCAGTAAATCCACTATGAATAAATCCATGGTATAGTGTCAGATATGAAATACGAATCATATATCGGTAGTCAATATAAACAATAGACTAGAAATCATTCTCTAAATAATATATCACAAACAAACTGTTAGAAATAGACCACAAACCATTCCCAATAAAATTGATCAAAAAAATCATAAAGGACATATCAATAATAACATATCATAATCAAATCATAGAAGAAGAAATGAAAAAAGAAATGAAAAATACACAAACAAAATATGGAAGGCATACCTCACTAGGTTGATGAAAATCTGAGACCCTCATTAGATGTCAGACGAGATGTTCAGAGGTTTGCAAGTGGTGTGTTACAACCTTCGATTCACCGAGGAGGAGTGCTGACCATATGTGGTTTCCATGAAAAGATTCTATATAACAAAGGGTTCTCAATTGGTTTGGTTTTTTAAAATAGATCAAGATAATTTTATCAAATCTTATTTAGTACGGATAATGTTCATTTATTAGTGCTTTGTTTAGTTTTAATAAATCCTCATCTATATCAACCCGAAGAAATCATTGATAAAGATTATTTTATCAGTACTTATTACTGGAGTGCTGTTAAATGACTTCTAATTATAATTATAAAAAATTTAATATTTATAAATAAGTAGTAAATAAATAAAAATTTAAATATAGTAAAAAATATTCCCTTTTAAAATAATTTATTATATTTTAATAATAATTTATTTATAATTATAGAAATATTTTTTGAAAAATATTATTTATATCATTATATATATTTATATAATTAAACTAATATATATATGAAATAAATATAGTAATTATATTCATTATTTAAGTAAATTTATTATAAATTTAATAATTATTTTAATATAGATAATTATTTATTTATAATTATAGATATACTTTGAAAATTTAACTTATTTATAATTATAAATATATAATTGTATAAATAGAGTGAATGTACATTTGTAAATATATTTATAAATTTTTTTTCCTGATATATTTTTATCATTATAATTGAATATCTTATTTTTAGTGCATGCATATATGTAAAAAATGAATGAAATTGAATAAATTAAGAATATAAGTACACTTTTACAATATTAAAAAGGTGGATATGTTCTGTGAGTGTGTATATTATATATGAAAATGAATTGATTATACGTATATGTGAAATCAATATAACGCACATTTAATATATTTTGAATTGATAAATAAAACGACATGCCATTATATATCGATTACTATGCAATTAGTCAATATTTTTAATTTATAATAATTTTTAATAATATACCATTATTCCTTAAATATTTGAAAATATAATGTAAAGTGAATAAATATTTTTTAATATATAATCATTTTCATATACATTAATATATATCTATATATTTAATATACACAATTTAATAAAATTTATTATCATAACTACTTACTTAATAAAATGTTTAATATTTAATAATGAATAATAAATCAATTCATTTTTTAATAATTTCTCAATTAATAAAATTTTAAATATTTCTTTAATAAACACATTCATTATTTTTAATTTAATTTTTTTTATTCATTTTATCATCGCTAAAAATGCACTGATGAAAGAAATATTTATCTGTGCTATACATAAAGTGCATATTAAACATACCCTTTATCTGTAACAAAAATAAAGTAATCTTAAAAGATATCCTTTATCTGTGCTAAAAATGGAGCACTCATAAAGGATATCATTTATCAGTGCTCAAAATCAAGTGCAAATAAAATGTTAACGTAATCAATGATTTCAGTAGCACTGAAAAATATTCCATTTATCAGCGTTTGCATTTAGCATTGATAAAAAACTGTGCTGTTAGAGGCCGGGTTTTTAGTAGTCTATGGGATCTATTAGATGAGTGAAAACAATATAATGAATGAATTATTCTTCATCTAATTCTGATTTTTTCTGCATAAAAATTTCTGATGGCACCATTTGGAGGAGCGATGTTCATTTCTTCAAGACTGAGGCATAAAATATAACAAAGTCAAAGTCAACTCATTCCTTCACATAGGTTTATTTTCCTACGTTTTATCCTGAAATTTTATGCTATATATTTTCATTAAATTCAAGCTTCTAGAAGACTATAATGATGATCAACATGATCGTGTCGTGATGGGAGAGGTTCATGGAATAGTTTGTTACTTCTCATATGCTCGTAGGATAAAATGATATAAACAATTTTTCATTCCGTTAATACAATAATAATTATTCTATATGGTTTTACTATTAACATCTTTCCATTAAAATCCTTCCTTATGTGAAGTAACATATACATATTATACAGGTACTGGTAGTTTTACCAACTTCACCTGCCCAATGTCTGCCATTTTTACAGGATGTCTTTAAAAATAATGAATTCATGAAATATGTGACCGAATATTTATTGGAAGATAAAATAATCTATCATTTTTTAAAGAACCATGTGGTTGGGAATCTTGGTCTTTTTTTAGTTGGAGTAAGTCATTTTCCATTACTATTATAATGTTTCTGAAATATATATCTTCCTAGGACGAGTAAGAATTATTCCTTCGCTCAATGAATAAATTTTTTTCAGGGCCCCCTACCCTCATCGTGATGAGGAAGTGGTTATTGATGATTCCCATGGGCTATCAAGTTATATAGTGAAGATTTTGGATTTGGATTCAGTGGGGATATTACCTTATGTGTGAAGAATACAACCTCCTCATATCCTTCTTTCTACTTCATGGCTGATGGAATCATCCATAACGTGATCTTAGTCTACTGTAGAGAATCATAATAACATAAAATTTTATGAGGCCTTTAAATATACCCATATATATAACTAGGATGATATTCATTCAAAACCCATCATGATGTTTATCTATGAAAAAATAGATAAATGCTTCTTAGGGATGGTGTGGGCTAATAAAGTTGGTCAGTCCTTTCCATATGGAAATGAGATCAGAGACCGTATAATTCTCCCAGTTTATTCTATCAAATAGGTCAATGAACATTTTCATTTTCATCATTGAGTTTAATTGGAAGATAAACATATGTTGAATGTATCCCATATAGTGATGGAATGAGATGAAAAAATGGTGAACTATAAAAAAGTCAATCGATTGAAGGGTTTTCATTAAGCATCTATGTTTCAATGCATCTTTTTGGGAAATTGTTCAAAAAATGAGATAAAAAATATACATAATGCGTTACATATGATTCTAATATCCTCTTACAACATTTAACATTAGAAAAATAGGACTCCTGAAATTTGGCGGGGTGAGATTTTTGTCACCCATTCATGGTAATGTTTCTATTCCAGTTGTACTGGTGTTCATTGTTCCTCAATAGATTCAAATTGATCATATAATTATCCATTTTTTGTCATAATCCACAACTAAGTGTGTGGTGTAATATAAGTTTTAATAGGGCCAGAAATATGTAGGGCCTGATTTCATGGTTCTACCAATTTTTGTGGCAAATATCTAAAAGAGGACAATAATTGAGAGTTCACATGAATTAGTTTTGACTGTTTTACCAGTGGAGTAAAATCATAATATCCATCCATAATTAGATATACAAAAAAAATTGGTCCAGAAGAATATTTTTGAGGATTCCATCGTTCTACTTCATTCAATGGGGGAACCCTTATTGTTGAGGTACACTTGTTATTCAGCACAAATGCTTCTTTAGAGAAATTCTATTTTCAGTCTTTTCAACACTTTTACCACTTCCTCTTATTGAGAGAATTAGTCATCTAGTGCGAGGGATCTTCCCCCATTAGGATTCAAATCATTTTCATCCATGTTTTTACCAATTCTCATGGTTTATATTCAATGAGAATGTACCAATGGATTGATCAAGGGGACCCAAAAAGTCCTAGAATGTCTCGGGATCATGTTACCAAGATCCCCTTCATTACTCTTAGTGTGGAACACATTCATGGTGGAACCATTCTCTCTGTACTCCCCCATATTTGATTCATCGTCATCACTATTCACATGGATCATTCCCATGAAATTTAAAGATTCCTGAAGCATTGAAGGCATCATATTGGCTATTTAAGGATGGTAGGGTTATAAGTGTCCTTCTCTAGACCTATTTACTTAATTCAAGGATCCTCTTAGAGCTTCATGGGGAAGAGTGAATTAGAGGTAACCACCACAAAACCTCATCATAAATGTACCTTATGAGAGACAACGATCATGATACAAGATGAACTATGAGACTTCCTTTCTGGATTTTCATCATAATTGGTAAATGGTAAATGTTTTTTGAGTATCAGTTGATATAAAAAATCCCTAGACTTGTAGGATAGGGATGCTCCCATTCTATGGATGTAATGACTCTAATAGAATACGTCATCTTCGGATGGGAATATTATGTTAAAACTTTTTTTATACAAGTTTTTTGTGGTATATATACTATTTTGGTGTCTATTTATATGTTCTCTTCCCTCTGAATATTAAGAATCCTTGTTTGAGTTTGAGCCAGGTTAAATTCATGACCTTCACATGAACCACCAACTTATGCAGATATCACTAGTTCTTGATTATTGGATTCTAATAATTGTTATCCTATCTAATATTTTTAGATTCTTCATTAATGATTTTTTGATGGATTTATCTCATCAAGCATGGTACCTTTTATATTTATTCAGTGATGACTCTTATTTATTGCACCATCTTCCCTTAGTTGGGGTATTTTTTGTAGTCTCCTTGGAGAAATGAAATTCTTGTTTGTCATCCAGTTGAATTTTACTTACCTTGATGTGAGGTGAGGTGAAAAGAACCATGTTCACCCCATCCTATGATATGAACACCGTGCTATTAATCTATAATTAGATTACCTAATTACACAATTTATTGAGGAATTCTAATCGAATAACCCTCCACATCCTCTATGGTTGTGGCCATTCTGATGGTGAAAAGGCTTCCTAGTTGAATTGATAATGAATCCCTCCTTATACATTAACATTGTATGTATACAATCATATAGATAAAAATTAATTAAATGTGGTGATGATATTTTTTATACTCACATTGATTTTTGGTAAGCAATTTTCTAAAAATTAATTTGTAATTTCGAACTAAGAATCTGATGAGTAAAAATCATTATGGGTATATTATTCTTGTTCTGTTGCCTTTTCGTATTTTTAAATTCATCTAGATGAGATTAAAATACCTGATGAGCTCAACATGGTAATTTATTAGATATTTTATCACATTTATCATGGAATGTAGGGGTATCATTTAAATTTAATCATCCCAGATGTGTTTCATATTATGACTTTTTTCTCAGATCGTCTTCCGAATGATAAGGGTGTCACCTTTCATGGATAGGGTGTCATATATTATTGAACCCGTCTTCCCATGTGACTCAAAATATCATCACCTTATCAAATTTTATATGGTAGTAAGATGACCATTTTTTTGAATGATCTTATATCCACAAGAATTTATCTCATGGTACTCATTAGGATATATTCTCTTATAATCACTCAAATTGTGCACACAAGAAATTATTTCATGGTAATCATTCAGATGGGATGACATGAATTGTGGGTATCCATGTTGTGGGGAGGTACATCTTGTATGTCACATCATCTTATGTAATTTTGTAATGTAATGTAAGGATCATGGGAATACAATGATAGAATATTAATGTACTCAAGACCTTATACTTATAAAATATTTGTGTGATCGATCTACAATAGAAATTTGAATTTCCACTATTGGTATTTCTTTTTAGTTTCTATCTCACAAGCATCCCAAATATCATGATGTTAATGGAGATTCCAATACATGGGAGTGGGTTTAAGTGACTCTTGTTTTTCTATCAGAGTATGACAATGTGTTTGTCGAATTTTTTTGGGATATGTGCCTTCAATAGAGAGGCCCCTGAAAGAGGTTGATAATCCTCAGTTTGAACATGTATTTAATCCAGATATGATTTCCCATTTAACAAAAAAAATTCCAATGGAACTACTAGATGGGAGAAATAAATATATTCTTACATATGAGTGAATCCCCCATTATGTCGACGACTATTCCTAATTGGGATTTTTGTGTAACGGGACCAACGCCTATATATTTTATTTAATGAAATTATTCTTTGGTAGGTTTCTAAAATGTATTCATGAATTGATGGCTGACCTTACATAATTTCCAAAAAACTATGTGAAACATCCTTTGTGGTAATTTTAATATAATATTATTCATTTGATTGTGTATGAATATGAGTATTACTTGATTCATAACTGAGGTATGTCAAATAGGTCCTCCATTTTAGGACAACATTGACTAGCGATATTGTTATGAATGAGCATTTATTTTCATATTCTAATGGGGTATCAAAATATTTTATTGGATTTTTTTCTATGATTTTGGATGGATTTTCAATTTCCCATGATCTGGAACTGTATTTTCCTAGAGGGAATGATATATCAGGGAATCAATTTTCATATTCTCTTGTTTTTTTTATTTTTTTTTCATTTAGGATTGATATACATGATATGGAATTTTCATCATATACTATATAATCACTATATTTTCTGATGGTTTAGATATGTTTGAGAATGGATTCCCAAATGGTCATGGTTTCCTGATGTATTTCCCAAAAGATCATGATATGTGCTAGAAGGTATTATCATTATCTCATGTTTGTGATGTCATATTGGACTAGAAGTATTGATATATGCAAGAAGGAAATTTCATATACACATTGTGTGGAACTATATTTGACTAGATTTCTTAGTGTGTGAGAGTATGGATTTTCATTTACTTAGGTAACACAATCGTATTTGACTGGGGGGATTATTCATAAGGAACATGATTGATGGAATGTTCAATATTGTTCAAATATTTCCCTCATCAGGCTACTTGGGTGAACTGGGTCCACACGAATTCTATCAACGCACATGGGGAGATATCCTAATCGTATTGAGGATGATGGGAATCAAGATGTTGTGGATAATGATTCCAAGAAGGGGAAAATGCGTTGGACCAATTCGGACCCCAGATGAATTCATGGTGACCACTTCCTCATCATACCTTAGGAAATGTGGAAATATTTATCGTATTACATTGATAGAAAAACAAAAACAATTGATATATAAATTTTTACCATCTAGTTATGGATCTCTAATCATTATTTAGAGGACTATTGACATGTCTTCATAGAATGGAGGGTGTGTCGAGCTACCTCGTGGGTTTGGAGTGTACTTTTCTAAGGTTCTCCTATATGAATGTGTTTGCAACCCAACATTGAATATGATTAGAGGGTGATCAGTACCTCTATTTTTTGAGGACCTATCATGGGTAGTGGATAATTTAAATATTTTTCTGAACTAGTGAGATGCTAGTTGCAATGAAGGGAGTTGTGCAGAATAGTGTGTGAAACATATGTGGAAAACACACATAAGAAGACTACATAAAAGTAGGATATCATTATATGAGAAAATAAATAATCGATTTATTTTTTTATATAGTTTTAATTTTAGGTGCATAGGGGGGATGGAAGATGGGTGTTTTAACCATCCTAGTGAATAATCATGTTTGGTTCAATATTTTTTGGATAGAAATTTAGTATATTAATCAGTAAATATTACTTGATTCTGGTGGTTGAACTGATGCACAATCATTCCAGAAAGGTTCACCATCTCTTTAAAGTCTCCAAAGTGTTGTGTTCATAGATCTGAAAAAACCCCATTGGTCATATATCGTGATAATTCATTGACGTACTTTACAAAGGTAGGCATTAATTTGGGAACCAGACCAACGACACATAAGAATTCTCATTTTTTGGGATGATGGGATTTTGGGATCATCGCACCATTTTGGGGTGAATTATTTTTATTATGAGACTCTCTTGTGCATTTCATTGAAGGCATATCAAGAATCCTTTGTACATTCTCAAATATGGTGTGGGTCATCATTTAATTAAAAATTAATTATTTACATGAATGAATTTGGAATCATCTCTATACATACGATGTTGTCCATCAATGGAGGGATTATTATGTAAATGAGTTTATCAATAAATGGTTCTGATTTAATAAAGATCATTTTTTAGTTTATTATTAGGATACTACTCATAAGCCACATAGTGGGGAACTCATTAATATTTCAATATCCATGGAGAAGAAACATTTTTTAATTTCGGGATCATACACATAATATGGGATTTATACATATCCTTTTGAAATTAATCAGAACCCACAATGTTATGAGACACTTAATTGAAAAAACATAGAATTTATGGTCACAAGATAAAGACAAACCATTCATGTAAATTTCAAGAAAAAAGGATCACTATACAGAAGATGTATTTTCAATTTATAGTGGTACTTTTTCTGAGATTATTAATGAATATAGATGGGATGTGGTCTCCCTAGTGGGGTATGATCTCATTAGGAATATTCCACCATAATAATTCTGAAATAAATTGGATCATATGGAATATGAACCTCATATAATGATGTTATCCTACTGTAAAGATGTATTATACAAAATTATATTGGTTCTGGGTGTGTGTTTGGACCTCAAGAAGGCTTCCTGTATATATTAGTTTGTTTAGAATTAGAGCTTATATAGTTTATAATGATTTTTGGGGATTACAACTATGTAGAAGGCCCATTTTTGTTTCATTATAAATATGACCCTTTTATTTTTTTGTATCATGGGAAATCATGATCACTCTTGTGGTAATTACATAGTTTTGGGGTTATTACCGAACAAGACGACCGTTTTTCTTGAATTGTAAGGAAAACATAAGCTAAGGGTGCTTTGGAGGTTTGGATGGGGGATAAAAATCATAGGATTCCCATTTTCATGGTTATTATTAAAGATTATACAATATAGGAGGCCCTTTTGATAGGATAATTCTTCTGTAATGAAATCCACTCAATTCTATGATCATTTATGTCATGCTCTTTGTGAGAAAAAAGAGGATATGATGGATCTATAAACCACACAATCGCTCATGCCTAGGTGTGGATGAGGCCTGGGCTCAAAAGAAGAGGTACTATGATAGGATTTTGATACCCATATACTCTCTTTTATTAATAAAATTGTCTTAATGGGATATATAATGGTCCTTGATGTCAATATCCCATCACTCACACAATAAACTATTTTTATTGAAGAAAGGGGGGTGTGGTTCCCCAAAAATTATGGATTCGTGGGAAAATAGGATTGTGGGGGCCTATAGAAGAGAATAAAAAGAGTGTAGACTATAAAAAGGCTCACACAATCATATATAAATGACCCTATCGTGTCAAAAAAGGACATACCATTATCAATAGGAACATTGGATGCAATGTAGTCAAACACCATATTCCCCTCTCTCCATATATGAGTACCCTCAATTCCAACATGAATCAGATTTATTCTCTTTTAAAGATGATATATAATGGAACATGGGGTAGATAAAAGTCCTTGAAGAGACTCAGGGAGGACCTGAGAGTCCATTTCTAGCATAGTAATGTGTGTTTCCATCTGCATACACAGATATAGTACGACAAGTAAAGCATTCTCTTCTTCCTGGAGAGAACTTACATTTCCCAAAAAGAACAAAAATGAAAATGTAATGAAACCTTACCAATGAAAATCTCACCCCACCAAATAATTACATAAAGGCATGACCCATATATGATCAATTTTAACCTTGTAATGCAAGGATTCCACCAGACCCATCTACCAGTAGGGGGTCTGGGTTGTGCGAATGTTGATGAAGTGGATCTAAAAATAGGATGTAGGGATGGATCCAGCTCCAAATTCTTGAAGTAGTGGCCCAAGTCAAAAAAATAAGCCTTGAATTATTATAGTGATAGCCAAACATGAGATGGATTAACACCTGAAGCAGGATCAATTTCTGGATTTCCATATACACCAACACCCTTCTACTAGGATGAATGTTATGGTATATCTTTCCATGTGATTCAACTCCTCCCCTTGAAACCATAAGTTAAGAAATTCTATGCCTAAAAATTCCATAGATGAATCTCTAGTTAAACTCCCAAACATGTTCCATACATACCTCTCCCAGAGACCCTCGACAAACAGATGATGAAAGGTTACCTCATTATGGTTGGTAAAACACTAAAACCAGGACACCAATTCAATACCCAATCTCTTAATTTTATCATCCATGGAAATTGAATTAATCATCCTATACCCCATTAGGAAGAAATAGTTTTCTGGAATATATTTTCATCCCATCACCTCTCCCAACACATCGTGGTCTGCTCGTGATGCCACCACTCTACATAATTCCTTCCATATAAATGAGATCGATTGTTACTCAATGAAGACACATGTATCATAATGGTCAAATCGACTACTATTTATTTCATATAAGATGAATGGGAGAAAGAGTGAAACCTATAGAATTAATAACTAGGGGCACACATTATGATGGAACCCCATTTTAATGATTTTAGATGGGATTAAATAAGGATCCATCTATACCTGTCATCGAAGGGAAAGGTTAGTGGTTCCACTCAATATCAACAATGGTGAGGCCCATGGGAGTACCTACAATATTGGTACACATGATATCAAAAGAATGTATGCTCAAGGAGACTATGTGGATCCCCCTTTTAAAGTATTATATCAATAGGACCCCGTTTTTCATAATCAAATAAGATTAATAGGACACACTAGTGTGACCAATGATATTATCATACACATTGAGATGTTCAATGTATGAATAAATTAATTTGTGGATGTTTTAAACCTTATGATTCTCCATTCCATATAAAAAGTTTCTATATTGGAAGGTTTTCACCCTGTATAGTTTTTTTAAACGTGGGAATGTGTTTTGTCAATGTATTGTGTAACTACATGGGTGTCGATTCACTTAGCATAGCATGTTTCTAAATGGGTCTAGCTTCCATACATGTAGTGTCTTCTTACATGGGATCATGTTCATCATGTGTAGTGTATTATTATATAGGAAAGTGATCCCTTCATGTATCTATTTACAATATTGTTCGATTAACCACAAAGTGGCCATTTGTTTTTGGTTCGTGGAATATAATTTGAAAAGGGTTTTCGGGTTTTTTTTATTGAAGAGTAATTTAATTTTTAATTATAAATTTATGAGGTTCGTGTTACATCTCATAATCAATGGAAATTAATCATTTTTACAATTTTCATAATTTATTCCCTAGATCCTCATGTGATATTATCACGGAATATGTTAACTGAAAATTTTGATAGCTAGTTATCCATGGGGAATTTGTTCACATGGAATAAAAAATACATTCTGCAAGAATTTCTTTCGTTCACAGGGGATGAAAAAAGGAACCTATTCTAGTGAACTAATATTCACATTTGGGGTATAATTATTGATAGGGGTGATAATCATCACCCGGCCATACAAATGATCTGGTTTCATTTTCGTGCATTGGTGAACACCACTACATCCTACAAAGTATTATATCTGTGAAATTTCATGCATAGAAATGGTATGTATATTGATATTTTGTCCATAGAATTTATCCCTCTTTTTCTTATTTACATCCTTCTACAGTTAGAAAAAAAAATATTTTAGTTTATTTTTACCCATAAAAATATATGGAATCTACTTCTCAAATCATACGTAGTCTTCATGTCCCCAAAAATAAAATGTAAGATAGCACCTAACAATCATAAGGAGATGATGGTGAAAAATGAAAACCATAATGATAATGGTTATATTCAACCCAGTGTGTCCCCTTAAGTATATACATTGTTTTTCATGACAAATTATTACATTTTTTTAGTATATTTGTTGATTATAATATACATAAATGAGTAAATATAAATTAAAAATTTCACCCTGATAAGGATTTATGAACTTCTTGAGGATTTTGGGAGGCTAATGTTTGTTTTCAATGATCAATGTTCTCTCTAGTTTCCTTAATTTGATGGTTCATGAGTATGATATTATGAATATATATTTCAAATGATGCTAGTGATAATATGAATTCTAATTTATTCCATTTTCTTTTACTAATTCCCTCACAGTCCTTAGGGATATTGTAAAACTGATCATCTATCCATATCGTTACCAATTCATAGTTTTGGATATTGATGAAATTTGGATACACTCTATATATATGGGGGACCATTATATCATTTCAGGTATGTACTATACTTAACCTAAGATAACCATCTCTACAATAAGCCATTGAATTTTCTATTTTTGATTTGATAGGTTCACATTCAAGTCAATTTCATCTATGATCATGTTTAATTTGTAGGTTAAGAACATATTGATGTGGTTATTACATTAAAACCATCCAATAGAGTGTTTGAATTGAATAGTGTTCTTTGGTTTCTATCATAATTTCTATGGATTATGGATAAAATATTCTATATATCATCCCATTTGACTAACATGATGAATAAAGGGAACCATTTTCCTAGTTTTCACATTGGAAGGGAGTCTTCATGTAGATGAGGAAGTGGTTGAAAAGTCTATTAGTGTTGAGAATATTTGATGAGATCATCGATTATGTATTGTTTTGAGAGTCCTCATAAACTAGTCATGTATTTGTTTTAATTCATGTTTCGGAAATGGTATCTCAGGAGTTGAGGAATTTAATACCCTATGATATGAATTGTGATACAGATGACTAAGAGTCGGATGTGATTGTCTTCACCCTGAGTATGTGGTGGCATTATCTTTTAGTTGATAATTTTTTTCTTTACTAAAATTACCAAAGACTCATTTACATATTTATCCTAAATTATACTAACTTTATTGAGAGGCACTAGATATATTTTATATAGGAATAAAACCAAGGGATTGTCTATTGGGAATATATGAGTGACATGTTAAAATGTACCATTAGAATGAAATACCATTCTGGATTAGTATAAAAGGTTTCAAAAGAATTTTCCACATTAATTATTTCCATAGTGTAGAAGAGGGTTGCATGTTACTATTTGTGGATGGTGGTGACTATACCAAAACTTCTATATAAAAGTGAAAATAAATTTAGAGATGTCAAAAATGAGGTTTTACATGATAATATATTCTTGACAGATGTGGCACAAATATTTTTAATGGAGTGTAAAACATCATAATTTCTCTTGTAAATGAGTTAGTTCTTGTATTATTAGATCAATATATGTTCATGGAGTTTAATACATCACTCTAGATAGTGAATCTTGTTGTGGAAATGATGTACCTGAGCATTCTATCTAATGGATGGTTTGATGTCATGATGTGGACAATATCAAAAAATTTCTCTTGATGTGTCAAATTTTGGCAGGTAATGGATGAATATCAGGTTCAATCTGGATCGACTCAAAATTGTGGGATCCCATAATATATACGGGACACCATGTCGATTAATTTTATGATTTGGAATCAATGAAAACTGAATTTCCATGATGCAAGATGGGTGATTTTTTACTAGCTTACCAAGTCATTTCTAATCATAGCCATCTTGAAAATCATACACGGACTAATATCATTTGCCTTTGGTTTTTGACTATGGACACTAGGTGTTCTGAAGAGTCTCCCAACAAAATAGATCCCACTTATTTTTATGGGGGAATATTTTTTTCCCGATGTTTTATTTGGATTTTCAGTGATCCCATGAATGGATTATGATGATTCATATTACATTACCTTACCCTCATAGTTGGAATAATTTTATGTCAAATTCCATGTTTCATAGCAGAAAATATATGTGAATGCACTAAAAATGTAGTATATTATGGTGTTTAGACCAGAGGGCAGGATACTCCTCCTTAGATCACAACATTCTGATCAAGGACTGAGAAGTGAAGATCCAAAAAATTCATACCATCCCACCTGATTGAGCGATTTTGATGCATATTAGCGTTTAGGAGAGATTATGGGGTAACGAGGTTCAGTTGTAGGCCTAGTAAATGCACCATTTTGTGTAGATTTTTCTTTTTATGTAGAAAATCAATGTTCAAGGGGAGAATGTAGTGACACATGTTCTATTTATTCATTGCATTGAAAATATCAATATATATTTTTATATTTTCTCATAGATGGAATTTTTTTCTGTGTCACAAGAGACAAAAAAATATTAAATTTTTTAATATGTATTAAATAACCTGCATACATATTTTACATATAAATTTTATTCGCAATGAGTGGTACCTCATATGAAAAAAATGATACCAGATTTCTCCCTGGAATATGGGGCTTGTCCAATGCCTGAAGATAAAGTGGTCAACATAAGCTATTTAGTTGAAAGTGACCATTTGTTTCTGCCAAATGTTATTAATTAATTTATATGCATATTATAAATAAATTTACACAAAACCAATTCTTTCTTTGTAAATTCATTATTATCTAAATTAACTAGAGTTATCTAAAGAACATTCGGAGACTAAAGAAGAAGGGAAGGAGATCTTCATTAGTTTTTGAGAATTAGGAATGTAGATAAAAATACTATCAATGAGAATTGTTATATGTATAGATAATGTTTCTATATCATCACCTTCATCAATAGAAGACACATTATTCACCAATAATTCATATTATTTATTTGTAAATTCTATTATTATTTTTAATTAAAACCCTGCTTAAATTTTTAATCTTCGATTTCATTTATTCGTAATATTCTTTGAATTTCTATTTTATAATGAGAATTATTTTATATTGGGTTTATAGTAAAATCAATTATCACATCTGAGCATATACTTCATGCCTTTCAACTCATCAATTTGTGGTTTTTGGATAGATTTCATCATCTCGGGACTCTATTAAATTGTTCTTATGCTTTTCTCTAAACCACACATTATTTTATTCATCATTGGCTCATACAGTCATCGATTCAATCATATAGGATCAATATTGAGCATGATTCTATACCAAATTCATGGAATATCAGTGAATTAAATAAGGATTGCATTTTTTTGAATAGATCAAAAATTATTTGTGTTTGTGGAAGATGGATTTTTGGATTGGAACCCTGAACATTAACATCATGCTTTTTGTACACTCACATGAGAGATTAGAGTTCTACTATCTGACTATTATAGGTCATACTTCATGGATTATTGGACCCTAATTTTTTCCAAATTACCATCATTAAAATGAAAATGAATGAATTTGAAACAATATAACTTTTTTGATAAAAAATTCTGTTGTTTTTATTATCATTGTATTTGTTTGATTGTGCATTGTATCCCTTCTTCTATACCTCATTTTTCATGTAGAAAATAAGTCATATTTCTATATATCTGATTTAATTATGAAATTAAATATAAATATAATCATAATAATTGAGTTAATAATCCATTAAAAATTTCGAAACAAGAGAAAATTAATTATATTCATCTATTTTTTCCAGGTATAGAATATGATTCTCTAGTATCACAGTCATAGATTTTATTTTACAGGCCATTATACTATTAGAAACATGAAAATTTGTGAATTCTGATCTATCTTTAAATTTAACAACACTTTTCAAATATTCCATATAATCATTAAATTAATTATAAGGATATTCGGAATGTAATCATAACATTTTTCATAAAAGTTGTTTATATGAAAGTGAGCAACCTGTTAGAACTATTATCATATGATAAAACAAAAAAAATTCTTCATTGAGACGTAACATTAACTAAATTCAATCATTGCATAATATAATTTCTCAGTGTTAGACAAATATGTTTTTTAGGTGAGAAATTTAGCTTTCATAACTTTTCTTATTTTTTTTAAAATAATCCTTTACGAATATCCATTTTGTAATATAATGAATTATCACAACTTCATTATATATAAAATTTACAAATATGAATATGTGGAAACTAAATTAGTGTTTTTATAAGATAATAATATTTTACTAAGATAATCCATCAACAAATAGTTTTCTAATTCTGATTAAATGGGGGATTATCTTCCAAAACATTGATTATCCTAAGATAAAACACTTTGTCGTAAAATAAATATTATAACATCATAAGATAATCACTTATAGAGTTATAATACTATAAATTACTTTGAATATAAATACAATCTGAAACACATAAGTTAAACTCATTAGAATTTAGATAGAAAATTTTTCAATCATTAAAACACATAAAAACTAAGATATGTTGGAACAAAATAAGCACGTTTAACACAAAAAGGGGTGTATTGTTTAGAAAATCCCACATAATATCTTCCTTACCAAAACACTAGGATGTTCCAATATAATTATCATTGAGTTTTTTCAAGGTTTTATAATATATATTCAATTGTTTTTATAAATATATTTCCCAAGGTTTCTACTAAACATATTCTTATCCCAACTGTAGTTAACCCTACCCTAGTAGCTCAGATCTGATGTCTTATTTATTACATTGGAAGAAGGTAAAATGGATCACATCATGAAGGACCGAATATTTTAGTAGGCTGAGTAAACTATATACATACATTAAATTCACATTACATTTTACAACGTAAAATACATAACTAATTTTCATTGATAATTTCATTATTCTCCTTGTCACTCTCTGTATATCAATCAAAAAATACTTCCTAGTATCTTGGGGAAAATAAAACATATGAAAGAGGTGAGATCAGATGCTCATTATAGGTATGAGTACATTGGAAGCTATGAATAAATAAAGAATAATAAACATGGAATGGTAATTAACAGAACCATATCTCAATTAAAAAATAACTTTAGAAAAATATGGAAGGAATAAAAGCTTGTCAAATATTTGCATAAAAATAATCACTTGAGTTTGAAACATAGACATTGATATTCTAACTAATTGAATAATAAAATTTAATATCAATAAATAAAATCATAATGATGGAAGGAATAATTCTGGAAATCCAAAACATATAATTGAGGCCTGTTTCCGGACATATAATATCATCAAGGCTTGTATTGAGTCAGAATTTTACCTTCTACACTTTATACCCATGGTTTTGAATATCACAACAAACTCTTAAAAAATGTTTCACAAACATTATATTTATCATGTTTTAAATTTTTTTTTTGAAAAGAACATAATTTACTAAATTTAGAAATATTTATATACATATCATATAAAATTTATTTTTATGTATATTCAATCAGAATAACTAAATTCTGGTCTATTGTGCTGACTGATGTCCTGTCCATCGATTGACATAAATCAAGTCCATCAGATCGACATAATTTTAGTCCATCAGATCTACTAAGGTTTATATTATTTTGTATGATATATACTCCTATATTGTTATAATTGAATCTAGTATACTATTATGAAAATATATAGTTCATTAGTATGACTATGTTTAGTCTATCAGTGTGATTAAGTTTGGTCTACTAGTGTGACTCAGTTTAGTCTATTAGTGTGATGATTTTTAGCCTACCGGTGAGACTAGGTTTAGTTCATCAGACTTGCATAATTTTATTCTATTATAATAATGAATTTTATAATCAAAATCAGAAATATATCTAGTAGTAAAAATATATTTAAATATTATTTGAAATGTTCTATTGGAATTAAATTTATTAGAGACATGTTTACTAACCTATCAAATTTTTATTATTTATATCTATTAAAGACAACTCTTAAAATTATGGAAATATTATTGTTTGAGTGATTCCTATAAATATGAGTGAATTCGACAAGCTAGGGGATGGATCTTTTGAAAAGTCATCCCATATAATTATTTCTTTGATGTAGTATATCATTACAATTTTATTTATTATCTTTTAGGTAGTTTTCTATTCTAAGGATTCCATGTGAGTATGTATAAAATCCTTGGAAAATTTTTTCATTTGTAATCTAGATTTGTTATAGATTTTAGATCAAGGGATTTTAAAGATAGGAAGATAAATAGATCTGATCAAGTTGATTAAGGGATATCAGGATTAATAATATAGATATTTCTATATACTTAGTGATTTTGGAATTTACACTGAAGAAATACATACCTAAAAGTTTCGTTTAAACTATTCATAACTTATGTTTAGGTTAGTTACTTCCTTCCAGTGATGTTAAAAGTGTTTCCATTCCATTTATATTTTTTCTTCTAGTTTTACTAAACAACATTTCAAGGTTTTATTTTACTTTTTTACAATTTATATTTTTTCATTGTCCAATTTAATAAGAAAAAATATTTTAGCAATATTTTATTTAATTTGATTTACCAGAAACACCTTAATCCTGAAACAGGTTAAATAGATCATAAGTCCAAATCTCAGGTCGATAAATGTAATAAATAGGTCTTTGTTTTAATTAGCTTAATTTTTTAAAACTACAATTCACCACTATGTGTCCATTATAAATCTTACCATCCAACAATTGTTATCAGTACAAGTTTTATTTATTTAAATAATGGTTTTTATGCATGTTTATAATGTTATAAATATCTAATAAAAAACTATAGTTTATAAATTGTAATAACACTAATATATATATTTTAGAAATAGTTTCTGTTTTTATAAGATAAAATGTTTACATATTGGTACTATCAAAAAACTAAATCCTAGAAGACCACAAATATTTTATGGAGATGAATATGATTATTAGAGAGAAATAATGAAGACATTCATTATAAATAATTATTTGATACTTATTTTATCTTTATATAAAATTAAAATATTTCGGAGAATAGTGTTTTTGATTTTACTAATCATGAGGAATCAGATTATCAATCAAACTATTGACTATGATATAATATATTATATTCTATGATAAGAAACAAATACTGTCATATTTCTTCTTGTGAATCTGCTGATATTATTTTGAATAAATCAAAAATAAGATATTTTACAAATTCTATGTTCATTGAGGCTAGAAGTTATATGCTTCATTTTGAAAAAAAATCATTTTATTATCAACCTGGGGAAACTATTATAAATATGCATTAGATATTGAGAAAATTTATAAATAGTTTAAAATCCCTTGGAGAGAAATATTTTATAGATGAGATCTCTATTTAAATGATTATAGAAATAATTCCCAGGGAATGGGAATCCAATAGAACATCTTATGATGATAGAAGATTGATTACACTTATATCTTTGGATGATTTGATTGGTACATATCTAAAATATGTGGAATAATTAAAAGAGACACTGAAAAGTTAAGGAAAATAATGGAGGATTTTATTTTTATTTAACATTTAATATTTCTAAAAAATATCATTTGGGTGAAAATGTTCTAATTTAATTTAAGAATTATAATGTTCATTTTGTAATAGATAGTATTCTGTTGAAGAAATTCAAAATGAGATTTCTTTGTTATTACAAAGGGTGGTCAAAATAGTTTGGAAAAATAAATTTCATCATATGTATAAGAAGTGTCAAATTCATAAAAGAGATAAGAAGGATTCTATAAAGTCATATGTTATTAATAAAAGATGGAAGGTCAAATAATATAGGAATGTCTTAAGTTGGAAATAATAGATATGAATGGGAGGAATTCTTAAATAAATTATATTAAATAGTACAAGAATAAGAAAAAGAAGATTTTGAATTTTTCATATATGTAGAATCAAAGGGGAGGATATAGTTCTATAGAACTTTCATCAGATATTTGAAGTGAAGACAAAAAATAAAATAGTATTCTATAAAAATATTCAGATGATCAATAACTGTTAAATGGAAATATTATTTGATGAATCTCTAATTAATCATACTTTAAATAAAAACAATATTGATAAAGGTGATAATATTAATTCGATATCTTTTAATGATTAATCCCAATAATCATAATAATATAAAATTCTACTTAGATATATATAAGTATCATGGTTTTAAAATCGATTTTAAAATCGAATTTGAAAAATCAATAAAACATATGAAATTTATGAAGAAACATTAATAAAGAAAAGTCAATAATTTCTATACATACATCTAAGATATCATAACATTCATAATAGTTATAAAAAATAAATTTTGATAGAAAATATCCTTTCAATGAAATAGATAATTTACATTTTGGAATTTTTTTTTAGAAAAATATAGCTTAAATAAAAATTAGATTATTTAAAACAATCAAGATATAAAAATAAATTCTAAAAAATATCTACTTTTAAATGTTATTTTAAAAAAACAAATTTCTTAAGGAAAATTTTTAAAATATTTATAAATAGATTATACCTTATAGTGAAGTATCCCGAATGGAATTTACTAATAAGAAAGATATTTTCCAAATATTTCAGAAATGATCTCAATTTTTTGAAAATTTCTAAAGTGGTGAATATTATAAATATAAATGTTATCTAATAAGATTCAATCCTTATGTTTTCATAGGGCTTATTTTGTCAAATAATTATCATTTTATCAATGTGTTAAATGTAATTCCCTAACCCCATAATCTAATAGTCACTGACTTTATTACTTTGGCTTGATTACAAGGAATAAAATCATAAAGGACCAATTAGTTTATCATTTTTGAAAAAAAAAACTATATAAGATTCCAATTTTATATATATAATAAATAAAAACATAATATATAACAAAATAAAATTATCATCATCATTGAAACTCATTCCAATATTTCATAATCATACCATAGAGAAATGAAAAAAAATTAGGGTGAGATTAGATGCTCTGTAAGGGTAAACCTATAGTGGATGATATCATAAATCATCAATGAATAATAAATATTTAAAGGTAATTAACTTAACACACAATATTTTTAATCAGTATACTGAAAATTTAATACATCGATATATTTTTCCATAGTGATAATCCTCTGAATAAAAATAAATGAATAATGAATGAAAGAAATGCTTAATTATTGGACGCCTCATTTCCTGGGTATATGAAACCTTTACTTTCAATACATTTAACAATAATGTTTAAAACATACATGTTACAAACTGATTTAGTTTGGCCAACCTTAACTCTACTCTCAAGATCTTTCATAATATAGTTTTAACCATTATTATTAAAAACATGAATGGTTTATCAAACTGAATTCATTCCATTAGTCTATAAATGTATAGAAGGGATTTTTAAAAATCGTCTCCAACTTTTTTATTTCCAGTATATAGAATTACTCATATATGGACTACTAAATTTAATTAATAAACAAAATTCTTTATCATCAAATATTTTTATTGAGTAAATTATGCCTAATTATCAATATTTACCCAGTCAATTAGATAACTTTCAAAGTAAACACCATATGTAAAAATGATACAGTGTTTAGGAAATAATAATATCCATCAAAAAATAATAAGTATATTTAATATAATTGTAATTTACAATAAACATTAACCATAAGGAACTGTTTTTTCAAGAGAAATTAAAGAATCACAAAAGAATGTGATATTGCAAATAAAACTTTTACCACTTGGTAATATTCATTCTAAAAATTCATGGATGATATATTTCAAATAGAAATATAAAAATAACATTAATTAGGATTAAATAATTATATTAAATATCAATTTTTTTATATACACATCATTAATGTGAATTAATGAATAATAACAAATAAGTCTCTATGGAATGTAAACTGAGGCGAAATCCCTTACCTTATGCTTCCTTATGGTTGGACGACCCTTATAATATTGTATAATATATTTAATAAGGATAAAAATTTACACTAGAATCATATTAATATTTATTATATCATATATTATCTTCTTATAAAAACATTTTACCCATTTTTTAGCAATCATTAATTTTTTTCACTATTTCTGGTATTAATTTCCTAGTTTCTCGAGTATGACTAGACTTTATTTTTTCATATTAACTAGATAATTATCTCATCATATCCATAATTTAAACCATGATTTAAGTATCATATATAGTCAGTGTATATTTATTTATAATAATTCATAATATTTAAAGATATAAATGAAAAGCATTGTTCATAAAGATGGTAGGTCATACGTACGCCTGAGCATTTTTTTCATTTTCTTTTAATATTAAAATATTAAAAAGTAAATTTTATATATGTATATTATTATTTCATTATAATAATTATATATATATATATATAACATTTTCTTTATTATAAACATCCTTTATAGATTCCATGTAATGTATAAATGAATCACGTCACATTGAGGAGGCGATAGTCCACACGCCCACAAACAATGTTATTGTATTCCCTCAAAATGAAAATCAAAATGTTTTGGGTTATATTAAATTTTAATAAGAATAAATAAATTATAAATATCACATATATCATATAAAAACTACAAATGCATCATTATTTCAGACCATGACAAAAGGTAATGGATGAACGAATGATATCTGTTCGTGAGGCGTTATTACGTTGTACACATGAACGATGATTGGGTATCCCATTTGTTGGAAGTGTGTGAAAATGTATGTCATAAAATTTAATATAACAAACTATCATTATATTGATTATACTTAGGTTATTATATACAAAATATATAACAATAATTGAAGTGTCGTAGAATTAAATAAAACAGTAGAGCTCGTTGTAGAATGTTACCTATTCTTCAAGTAACTCCTTTTGGTTTATAACAAAAGGATTCCTTGGTTTACTTTGTTACCAAAATTAGGCATATATTATTAATGGGGTTATGTTGAGAGATTATTTTTTTAGGGTTAGGATTATCCAAGGTGGTTTGAGAGGTTTGAGGAAGGGGATGTGTGAATGCCTTTTTATAGTGGTGGAGGAGTGGCAGTCTTATAAATACAAAAATGGTAAAAACTTTTGGGAGGTATATTTTTACTCATGATCTTCAAAATTGGAAAAATAATGGATTAACTGTTAATTATTACAAATCCAGATTCACTCCACACAAAAAATTCATTTTTCTCATTTTTTCCTTATTCTTTAAGTTTCCTTTGTTTTTTAATTTTGGTATTTCATTTAGGTAACCAGTTTTCTAAACTATGTAATCCATAAATTGAGAATATATTAAATTGAGACTTATTATAAAATTTATAGCCACATACTATAAAATACTACATCTAATTTAAATGATAAAAATCTCTTATGTGATGGAAATTAATTTAATTGAGGTGTTTGTAACGCGCAAAGAAAACTACTTTAACCATAACTACATTAAAAATGTTTTTACTATTTAGAGATCAATATTATTCTTTTAAAAGATAAAATTTTAAATTATTGGAAAATATTTTATATTTATTAACTCTTAAAAAACATGTAATAATATACTTTTTTTATTAATTTTTAATCATTTAATAAAATATCATTTATTGTAAAACAACATTAATGCCAATTTTGACATTATTTTTTAACCTTAATTTAAACATATCAAAGAAATATTGGGATTACAATATATTAAGTGAACAACTATTTAAAATGACATTTTTATCTACAAAAATAATTTAACACAATAATTCATTCAATTTTCTTCACTTTGAATGTTTTTAGTAACATTTTTTTTAACAAAATAATCATTGTGTTGGAATTTATTAGGAATTTTAAGTAAATAATTCATTTATAAAAATTAAATATAAATTATTATCATAATAATAACCTATTTTATCTTTTTAAATATTATTTAAAACCTAAAATATGTTGTTTTTAAAGGCATTGTAAATCGTAATGGTACTGAAGGTTCCCTTTTGGAATTTCAATTTAAATATCTTTTTATATAGGTATGTATCAAAAACATATTATCCCATTAACTCACAAAAGCTGAAACAAGAGGGTATATGGTCGAAATATGAGTATAAATGTTCATTTGGGAAAGTTTTTAGGTCATTTTACCCTTAATATTAATGTTTTATAACTAAGTAAAACAATTTTTAACTTAATCGCTATAATTAATTTCACTAATATTTTTGATAAAATATTAATTAAACTTGTTAGACTATAAATATCATACCGGTTACAAATATTTATGTACATATATTTAAATTTATTTAATATAAGTGGAAAAATTAAATTTAAATCTAATCTCATAGATGTGGCGAGAAAGGAGGGTTTGGAAGTGATGAATGTTCAAATGTTCATGATGTTTTTGTATAAAATAAACATAAAAATAATTTAAATAAACAAAATTAGATTAATATATTTATAATTGATCTATTTTTACAATAATCCCAATTTAAAATATAATTTAACATTAATAATTAATTTAATATAAATGATGATTTCAACTAAAATGCGGTATTTTTCACTATTCATCAAAAAATGAATCTTCTTTGAAAATTTTAAAAATCCCCTATGATAATTTTTAAATAATTCTTCCAAAAATGGTGTTTGTTTGGAAAAATAATATTTTTAAAAGGATCAAAATTTATCTTTATAATAGGTGTGCATTTAAAGCTTGTAGAACTATCTATTAAAAAATACAGCTTTTTATGCATATACTAGATTTTTTTGTGTCGTTTGTCTATCAAATTTATTGGATGAATATAAAAACATTAGATTGAATATAATAATATATATATATATATATTCAAAAGTTATTTAATACTATTCATAAATTCTAATTTATCTGCTTGGATAAAACTATAAAATTAATAATATTACTGGTAAAACTCGGTCATGCATGTACCACAAGCTAACTCAATAATATGTGTAATATAAGATTAACAAGGTGTTTCTTATGAAGAAATATATAAAAAAATTCTTCTAACAATAAATTATTATAAATTATAATTGATCTACATTCTCCCCACCTTAAATGAATTGTATCTTCACAATTCAAATTTGATCTGAATAATTGAGGCTTTGATATTTGAAAATACAATTATTCAAAATCTACATCGTAAAATCATTAATAAAATTATCCTCTTAATAATAGTGATATTTATGTATTATGAAAAAATAACTATGATCCCACGTACCAAAAACTAGGTGGAGAAGAAAACATAAACTTGGAAGAAAAGATTAAATAACTAGAGTAATTGTTCATAATAATGTAAGTGATCCATGGATGGTTAGTGGACTCAGAAGTATAAATATTTTATTATCTAAAGAACAATTTGGTTCATCAGATATGAATGTAATAGTAATACTTTTTTATTTAAAGATCCTTTTCCAAAATTCAAAAAAATCTTTCACTCTCTAATAATATATCTAAATATACTTACTTCATACATTTCTATTTCCTTAGAACAATATTATCCTTCAGTTGTGCCTTGAATTATTTAATCTTCATTTATTAGCAAAGGTTTCATCATAAGGTGAAGTAATTAATTAATATCTAAAAACTCATCCAAATATCTTCTTAAAATATTTCATAAATGGTTAAATTTTCCAAAATATTAATATCCATACCTTTAAGAAGAATCAAACTGGATTTCTAAAATGAACATAGAAAAAAAACATCAATAGAACTTAATAATCACATGAGAAACACATGAATACATTCATCATGCATTCTCTGGAAATTTTTTAATAAATTTAATTACTTGAATATCTTATTGAAAAAATTAATTATTCCTTATTATTTAAGTAAAACACTGATTATTGGATATATTATATAAAACAAAAAAATTGGTGAAATCCTTTAATTATGGAATAAAACACTTTTTCAACAATACACTAATCTGTTCAAAGGTTGTAGGTACTATCGAAATTAATTTATTCTAATAAATGATCAAATTTATTCCAACATAATTATCTATGTATCATGAACATATTAAGGTTTAATGTTCCCTCAATGATTTGTTTTCCCAGAATTTAAACTTTTCACTGAATCATTTTTCTTGGTTATCAATACCATTCAACACACATTTTCGAATCCTAAAGGAAAAATGTTACATTACGATCCTCATGTATTACATAATTCCTATAACTATTATATAATTGATAAGATACTCAGATGAAATAATTATTGAATCCAATCATAAGAACATTAATCATACATCTTCTTCTATGGTATTAAACAAATCTTGACCAAGATCCATTGGTATCCTTTAGGGTATATTCCTTTAATGCTTGAGAAAATGATCTATATAGTGTCACATATCCTTATAGCTAAAGTATTGTGTGTTTGAAACCTTCTTATTACACTTTAAATCATATGAATGATGTACTTTCTCCCCACACTTACAGAAAACTCACATTCCTTTTAAGAAAGTATCATAGTGATTATATCCTCAATTATTACATATATGAAAATTTTTCATTCCCTTTTTCTATTTATCCATCTTTTTCTAAGCTGTTGTATTGTTCTGATTATTCCATCCAAATCCATAATATTTAGGAATTTTTTTTTGTCTTTTTAGAACATTTTACTATGTCCTCATATGATAATAATTTTTAGGTGACAATTTCCCTACAAAATATTGTCTTAAGACCATAAAAGATACAATCATTCTTTCTCTTTGGATCAAGTGAATTGGTAAGGTTATTATTCAATCTACTATGATCCATATATAAATTATTACTAATACTCGACTAAGTCATACCATTATGATATATAATGTATACATTCTAAACTTACTAAATACTTATCTTAAATTGAAAAAAAATCATAGCTAATATCATAATAATAAAAATGGTTTCTATTGGATGTTATTCTATGATTGTCTCCAAAGTATATAATAGGGTTATGTTTTATAATATATTTTTTCCTAAATCTAGTTTACAATATTTCTACTAAACATTATTTGATACCAACTGTAACTCATCTACCCTAAAATCATAGAGATGATGCCATATATTCTTACATTAACATGATTACAAGGAATCAAATCCTTAATGACCAATGATTTTAGTAGTTATAGAAAACTAGATTAACTAAATGAAACCCATTTTAAAATGGTAATAAATAAAAATAGAATACATAAAAAATAATGTCCTCCGCATCCTTGAAAATTATTCCAAGAATTTATCTTCATGCCATTTGGAATGGAAACAAAATAAGGGCGACCTCAGATTCCCAGTAAGGGCTAGCGTATAGGGGAATATATGAGGGATCAATGATGAATAATCAATATAGTAATGTAAATAACATAACACATATTACATTTTATCGATAAACTAAAAATTAAATGCATCTATTTTTTTAGTCATTGTGAAAATCCTCTGGATAATAGTTACTAGATACTGAATGAAGTCAATGATTAATTATTGGACATCATGTTTCCCAAGTACACAAAACCTATACAATCAATACATTCCAAAAAATGGATTAAAACATACTGTTCACAACTTGATTTGGTTTATCCATCCTTAACTCTGCTATCAATAACATTCATAGGACTATTTTAAAATATACTAGTTATAAATGCAATGGGTTTGTCCAACTAAATTCATCTCATAAAACTACTGATTCATCGAGGGGATTATTTCCAAATATCACCACCATTTATTATGATATTAAATAATTTATCATATATATACTTATCAATTTAATTAATATAAAATTTTCTTTATAATTAAATATTTTCATTGAGTTAAAGATATGGATTTATCAATATTTCCCTAGTCAATTAAATAACTATTAAAGTAAACACTATATATAAAATTGGAATAATTATTAGGAAATAATAATATCAAAAACAAAATAACATTTAAATTTATGATAAAATTTGATCATAATGAGGTGATTATTTCAAGATATAGTTAACAATCAGAAAAGAGAACGATTCTACAAAGATAACATTTAAAACTTTGTAATTTTCAATTCAAAACCCCTTGGATGAGATATTCAAATTCAAAAATAAAAGGCCATGAATTCTGAGTGAATAATAATATTAAGTGAAAGTGGTGAAGTATATACAACACATTAAAATGAATTTGTGCAGAATAATATATAAGCCCTAATAGAATGTAAATTGAGATGAAATCTCTTACGTTATGCTTCCTTTTTTTAAAACTCTTTAACAAAATTTATAATGGTTTTAAGAATATTAATAACATATTAATAAACCCAAATAATATTTATGATGTCATATATGATATTATTATAAAATCTTATTACCCATTTAGTAGTAAACATTCATTATTTTCACTATTTTTGGGTGTTAATTTTCTAGTTTCTTGAGTATTTTTTGACTTGTTATTTGTTGTTCCAATTAATTAGATCTTGATTTAATCATATACAAAATGTAAACAATTATTTAATTGTAATATATATTAATTTTATATGTATTTATAATAATTTATAAAATTTGGAGATATAAATGAAATGCAATGTTCATAGATATGGTAGGTCATACGTATGCATAAACGTTGTTTTCATTTTCTTTTCACATTAAAATAACGACGAGTAAATATAATACATGTATATAATAATTATAGTATAATAATTTTAAAATATATATCATATATTATTATTAATACCATCCTATATGTGTTCCATGTATAATTTGAATGAATCACATCTCTTTGAGGTGGCGGTAGTCCACATGTCCTCAAACGATTTTATCATATTCCCATAAAATGGAAAGCACAGTGGAATGTGTGATATAAAAATTAAATAATAAAAAATACATTATAAATATCATATATATAATATAGAACCTATAAATACATCCTTATCCCCAACCATGAAAGGTGGAAATTTAATAATGAATGTCATCGGTTCTTGAGGCTATAGTCCACCGTACAAACAAATGATAGTAGTGTATCCCATTTGATGGAAGTGTGTAAAATTTAAGGTCATAAAATTTAATATAAAAACATATCATTATATTTAGGATACTGGGGTTAGTATATAATTAAGACATAATATTAATTTAATTGGTGGATAATGAAATAAAACAAAAGAGCTCGTTGAAGAATAATACATGTTCTTCAGGTAACTCCTTTTGGTTTATACCAAAAGACTTATTTGGTTTAATTTATAACCAAAGATGAATTTAATATTATGGGGGGATATTCTAGATTATTTTATCATGGTTTTTATGAGACAAAAGTTTCTTGATATATGTTAGTAAGGAGAAGAGTGAATGACTTCTTGTAGTGGAGGAGTGTCATTCTTGTATATACTCGAAGGGTAAACACTCTTGGGAGGACTCCCTTGCCTTGTCTACTTAAAAATGGAATTATAAAGGATAAAATGGTATTTAAGTTCTATCCACACTCACACCACACATAACGGAAAGAATTTTTTCTAATTTTTTCATTATTCTTTATGTTTCCTTTTCTCATTTTGGTTTTTCATTTAGGTAACTATTTTTTATCCTATGTAATTAATAAATTAAAAATAAATAAAGTTATAATTATTAGAAATTATAGACCCACTGACTATAAAATATTACATACAAATTATAATTTAAAATACCATATGTTGTGGAAATTAATTCAATAGAAGCGTACATAACGAACAAGAACACTATTTTAACCTCAACATCATGAGAAATGTTTTCACTATTTGGGGGTCATTATCTTAATTATAAAAGATAAATTGGTCTATTGATGGAAAATATTTGATATTTATTTGCACTTATAAAATCTATTGAAGGGGATAATATTTTTAGTAACTTTAAATAAATTTAATAAAATATCATTTATTCCAAAATAACGTTAATGTTAATTTGGATATTATTTATTTAATTTAAATTTCATGATATCAAAATAATATTAAAATTAAAATAAATTAAGTTAAAATAAATTTAAAATGACATATTAATCTATAAAATATAGTAACACATTAATTAATTCAATCTTATTTGCTTTTAATATTTTTAGTATCATTTATTTTATTTTATTATTTAGTAACTAGTCATTACATTGTCATTTCATAAAAAACTTCTGTAACTTATTAATTTATAAAAATTAGTGATCAATTATTATTATAAAAAATAATTTATCAATCAAAAGGATATATATAACTAAATATACGAGGTTTTTTCCATCTCTTAAGGCATTATAAATTTTAAAGGAAATGAAGTTTCTCTTTTTTTTGTTTTCCTTATATAACATATTATATAGTTCAATTTCATGGAACATTATCCAAGAAACCCATGAAATTTTTACCATAAGAGGATATGGTTGAAATATTGGTTGATAATTAATTTTTGACAAGTTTCTAGGTTATTTTCCCCTTACTATTTCATTTTAACAGCTGAGTAAACTAATTTTTACCTTAATCACTGTAATTAATTTTAATTACATTCACTAATATTTTTGGTCAAAAACAAATTTGATCTTATAAGACTAAAAATATTATAATGAATACAACTATGTATATATTTTTTAAAAAAAAAATTCACATAAGTGGAAAAATTAAATTTATTGTGTATCCCACAAATGTGGGGAGAAAGCAGGTTTTTAATGTGATAACTGTTCAAACATTCACTACATTTACATATCTAATTCAATGTAAAAATGATAAAAAATAAAATAAATTGGATTAATATATGTATAATTTCTATATTGTGTCATTAAGAAAATATTAAATATAAGTTCACATTAATAATAATTTAATGTAAAAAACAGTTTTCAATTTAAATGTAGTATTTACCACTATTTATCAAAAAATACAACTTCTCAAAAAAATACCAAAAAATAACCCTAAGATAATTTTTGAATTACACCTTCAAAAATGAAGTTTATTTTTTCAAATAAAATTTACAAAACTTTGAAAATTAGGTTTAAAAATAGGTGCTCCATTAAAAGGTGGTAAACCTACCTATAGAAAATACAACATTTTTATGCATAAACTAGATTTCTTATAATCATATTTCTATAATATTTATTGGATTTATATCAAAAAATTGGATTAAATATAATATATATATATATACATATATAGACACACACACACACACACACACACACATATATATATATATTCATAAGTTAGTCATTCTTATTCATAACCAATATTTTAACGGCTAGGAGACAACTGTTAAATTAATAATATTAATGTTAAAACTAGTTCTTGTGTGTGATGAAAGATAATTCAATGTTGTGTTTATCATATTATTTATAATTTTTTTCTTATAATTTAATTTAGAAAAAAATTAAATTAATTATAAAATTAAAATATTTTATTTTTTTGGGTGTTAAATTAATGTTTGAAAAATTGTTATCCTAATTCAATTATGTGATACCAGATATCTTATGAGCTTCAGGAATTAAAAAATTATTGTTTAAAGTTCAAAATTTTAATTTATTCTTATTTTCAATCGGCATGACAATGTTTATACACTTAATGTTGAAGAACTCAATATTTAATATATACCTCTACATAGTGTAATGGAAAAAAATATTGGTTGTAGAATAGAATATTATGACATAATAATGTTTGAAAATGAGTTAAAATATCTAAGAAATTACTCATTAAAATCTTCCAGGACTTATGTTTTATACCTCAAAAGTTTTGGGATCCATATAAAACCGGAAAGAAAAATAATTCATGTTTGAAATTAATTAGTGAATTCTCAAATTATGATTATTTAATGTTAGTACACATGTACATACATGGTCCTAAAAACTATATTTATTTGTGTAAAATACTATGTATATGTTTTAGTTGTTAATTACACTATATATATTAGGGTCCATTCTTTAGAAAAGTATTCTAAAGAATTTTTTATTTAATTTTTTTTTCCTGAGTATAAAATGAAAAAAATATATCCTTGAAAACTATTCATAGTGATCATATTGTCGATTTTTTAATTCTTATTTTGATTTTATTGGTTTTAAAAAAGGTATAATACATAATTTTTAGCACCTATAATTCCATTAAAAAAATTTATGTGAAAGGATAAGTAGAATTATTCCAGGAATTTTTTTAACCACAATGAGTGAAAACTCAATTACTAAAAAATATTCATATGATGCAGTTAATATTTCCTGTTATACTATAAATCATGTTATGATATGTCCTTTTATTAATAAAAATCCTTACAATTTGTGGATCTAATTAAAGTAAAAACATTCTTGCATCAAATTATTTAGATTAAAAGTATTCATTCTGAATAAAAATGATAACATAGATTATTTTCTCAAAGATCAGAAGAAGGAATATTTTTAGGTTATTCTACAACTTGTAAGGATTATAATGTCTTCAATAAAAACACATATACTATTGAGGAAATAGAAAATGTTAAATTTTATAAAAAAAAATACTTTGGTTTTAAAATAACATCAACCCAAATATTTTCATGTTATTTCAAAATAATGATTTTCAATAAATTTTGGATGTTTATCCTCATTTTAAAAGAAATGAAAAATATGTTAATGATGTTCTACCATAAGAGGAATTTAAACATGTTGTTGAAGAACATAGTATTTAAAACCCCACAGAATCACATGATCCTTAAGAATAATCATAGTGATAATATCATCGGTGATGTATATATACCTATTAGAAATATGATTTCATTACAAAACTAAGTTGAACATTTTTTACTTTTATCAAAATTGGATCATAAAACATATAATTAAGATTTTTGTGATGAATAATGTAAACAATTTAAATAACATGAGCTCAATAACTTTGAAAGAAACCTATTTTATACTTTGGTCAAAAAACCAAAATTAAATTTTTAATTGGATTAAAATAGATTTTTTAGAATATGTGTGAAGAAAATGGAATTATTGTTATAATTGTAAAGACCTGGAAATTTCAAGGAAATTTTTTTCTTAATTATTTGGAATTTTACAAGTCCGGGGTTTCGGACGGTACTTGATTCTGAGGCACGGTGTTCCCAGAATCAATTTCTGAAGTTTTGTTCGAGTACGTTCAGAAAATGTACGTGAAGGTTTTTCTATCTTTTGAACCGGTGCTCAGAATTGAAATCTGAGGACACTGATAAACTCGCAGCACCGGTATTCTCTTAAGGGGACCTTTACAGTAGCTGCATTTCATGTGGGTTAAAAGTTAATTTTTGGGGTTTAATCTTAAATTAAATTAAATTGTGTGGTACACAATTTTATTTTGAGAGTTGGTTATTTCCTGCCACGGGGAAGTTATTGGTGGGGAACACACCCAAATAACTTCTCATGTGTGGATATTTGTGAGGTGGGGCCCCCACGAGACCCAACCTTTCATCTCCCCATAACTCTCTTCAATACCCTTAATTCCCCCTTATTTAATTCTTTGACAACCCCCCCTTTAATTGCTAAACTCTCCACCTTCAACATGGTCATTAATATGACAACTCAGTGAATTAATTATTTTGTAAACCACAAATTAATTAATTATTTTCGGTGGATTTGAATCTTTTTGAAATGTCATTGTAAGTTGATTAAAATAGAGGAAAGCCTCATTTTAAAATTTTCTTGGAAGATATTTTGGTGGAACCTTAGGAAGTAGAACAGAGCTTCATCCATCCACAAAGAATGACGACGTTCCTTCCTTCCTCTTCTCTGCAACAAGTGAGGTGATGCTGCTTCCTCCTCGGATGCACCCCGATGTCCACGGAATCGACGTCCATCCTCCGCGACGCCATCTACCGAGATGTACGTATTCCACGGCTCGACGGCGTGCGACGTCAATTATCGAGGTAGGGGGATTGTATTGAATTTCTTCTTTCCTTTTTGAGGAAAGAACAACAAGAGCAGACCAACCTATTCCCGGTTGATCTGCAGGTCGCTTGTTCATGTGGGTTGGGATTCAAATCTGATGCGGGGTTATGTTCGGGTTTGGTTTTAGTATGAATACTTTAATCATGATTTGAAAACTTCTAACGCAAAGGGCTCGGGCCGAAGAATAATCCTTAACCCTGCGCTGGTTGTTCTTCTGTGTGTGGGTTGATGATCCATGATTAAACAGGACCGCAATGGTGATTTGGGGCTTTCACCGTGGAGTTTGGGTCCTGAGATGTTCTTAAGCGCAGATGGTGGGTGCAACGGACCACTGGAGCATGTCCAGTGGTCCGCGGAAGGCGGCGGCGGCGCGCCCCGCCGGCCTGGCGGCGGTGGTGGCACGCCACGCCCGCAGGGTAGCGGCGGCCATTAAACACTTGAACAGGCCACCGCGGCTCAGCCGCGGCGGCAGGTAGATCCAGAACGGCAGAGCCGTTCCAGAATTCAAGAGGCGCGACTTAATGCCGCACCAGCTGAATGAGCCCCCCCCCCCCCCTGCTCGGCCAGCGGGGCCGCACCAGCCATGGGCCGTGCCGCGCAATCCGGGCCTGGCTGCGCCCCGCCGAGCCAGACCCGGACCCGGGTTGGGTCGACCCAGTTTGGGCCGACCCAGGGCGGGTTGGGCTGGGTTGGACCGGGCCCAGACCCCCCTCTTCGGACCGTTTTCGGTTATTTGCCCATAACATGAGATACGAACCTCCGATCGATGCACTGTTAGTTGCGTAGGAATCCTCAGATCGTGACAGTCCATTCGGTATAATACACTCAAGGTTTTCATGAAATTTTGGTATGGAATGGTTGGTTCGAACCTGAAACGAACCGGGCCCTCGGAGCGGAAACGCTTATAACTTAAGGACCAGACGTCCAATTGAAATGTCGTCAACTATGTTGGTTTCCTTTTAATGAGATGGATCTTTTGGAATACTGCATGTGGGATTCAGATGATATTGGAGTATGGTCGGTTTGGTGTTAGCTTAAAGACCAACTGGGCCCCTGGAACAGAAAATCCAACAACTCTCAGACTGGGTGTCCGATTGACGTGTAGTCTGCCGCGTTGGGATTCTTTTGATGAGAGAAACTTCAGGATACATCATATCTAGAATTCGTGATAGTTGATGTATCGCCCCCTTGGATCGAGGAGCGGACCCTCTAGGAATCGAGTGTGTTGTGTGCGGAAACCCTAAAGCTGGCAGCGACTGCGACAACAACTGTACTGGAATCTTCCATGGGTTCGGCAGCAACGAAAAATGTACTGGAATCCTCTGTGGGTTCAGTAGCGAGGAAAATCGTACTCGAATCCTCTGTGGGTTCAGCATGGACGACAACTATACTAGAATCCTCTATGGGTTCGACAGTGACGACAACTATACTGGAGTCCTACGTGGGTTCGGGAATGACGAAAACTGTACTGGAATCCTCTGTGGGTTCCGCAGTGACGACAACTGTACTGGAATCCTTCATGGGTTTGGAAGTGACAACAACTGTACTTGAATCATCCATGGGTCCGACAGTAATGACAACTGTACTGGAATCCTCTGTGGGTTCGGCAGTGATGACAACTGTACTTGTATCCTACGTGGGTCCCACAATTCGACATCTGTACTAGTATCCTATGTGGGTCCGACAGAGTAGCTGGTCTAGTATCCTACGTGGGTCCGACAACTTAGCTAGACTAGTATCCTACGTGGGTCCAACAACTTAGATGAACCATTGACTACATCTGATCATTTTTATCACTTTACGAAATATGTTTACTTGTGTGAGCTGAGTCTTGACTTTCAATCATTATCAATGATGTGATTGACTTATTTCCTATGTGGACTGGGTTCTACTTGGGCTCGAGCTTTGGAGCCGAACTGTGTTGATGACTTAGGTATATGTATGGGCATATACCTAAGTAGAGATGGTTGATACATTGTGATTGTATATTTTCCTTGTGGTTTATTCTTCATGGATTCTAGGAGACCTTCGGGGGTCTTAGGGTCCCTACTGAGTATCGTTATACTCACCCCTGCACGGGCAATGCCCACACTAAGTTGTGTTGGATATAGACGACAGACAACTATGATGGTGGTAGAGGATTCTAGAGCTGGATGGTACCCAGAGGTGGACCACTTGGTGAGACATACATGGAGGATACGGATGGACCCGTGGTGCTGGGGAGACTATCTGTACCCACCATTTAGGTGGGATTCCCGGAGGAAGATTCGGTGTTTGCTGTTTTACTTTACTTTAGTTGTACTAGTTTTTCAGTTGTACTGTACTTTCAGTTGGGTTTGTATTCTGGCCCATTTACCTTTTAGCACTTAATTTTTATTTAGTATTACTTTGTGCTTACTTCATCTTGTGTACTCTGTTGTTTTTGTTTACTATCATAAAGGCAATGCCTTACCATTTTATCGGGATTTACGCCTTTGGTGATAGTCTCTAGCCCTTGGCCTATGTAAGGCGGGCTTGGGGTTGTCACGGCATGGGCCCTGAGGACAGGTCATGACAATAATTAAATCTAGACTTGTTACTATAGTATATAATCAATAATATGGAATATATTATGAAGATACTTATTCCTTGGTAGCAATACTTGATTCTATTTTTATTATTCTATCATTCATAACATTTATTAATTTCAATTTATTTTAAATGGATTTGAAGTGTGAGTTTATCTTATAGATATGTAATGGAGGAATTTTATGCTGAAAAAACCTTGTTTTGGAAAATTGAAATTTTCAATAACATGTTCTCAAAAATACAAAGGCACATTACAGACTTAAACAAGCCCCAAGAGCCCGGTATGAATTGTTAACTAGATTTTTGTTACCAAAAAACATTGTTAAGGATGTTGTGGATCCAAAATGTTTTATAAAATAAGTTTCTAAAAATATCATCACTGTTAACATTTATGACTATGACATTATATTTGGTTCAACTCAAAAATATTTAATAGATTCCTTTCTAGATCTTATGAAATGTGTGTTTGAAATTAGCCTGATGGAAGAGCATAATTTTCTTTATAATTTTTAATTTCACAAAAAGAAGAAGGAACTTATATATCTAAACATATGTATATAAAATATCTTATTATGAAATTCATATATGAAGATACTAAAAATATTTTTAATCCAATAGTAACCTCTAATACTTTTTATATTTATGAATATTGGAAACAATTTTATAAAAATATCTTTAGATAAGTGATTGGAAATGTACAATAATTAATATCTAGTCACATAGATTTATTTTTTTTATATTATTTTGTACAAGATATAAAGATAATCCAAAATATTCCCATTTTAAATCTATTAAAAAAATCGTTATCTAAAGGGAATAATGGATTTTGTTTTTTTATTCTTTTTGGAAATATTTTTTAACAAAAATGTTTTTTAGATGATGAGTTTGGTGGATGAAAAATGGATATGAAAATAACATAAATTAATTTTTATTTCATAAGATAATCTTTGTGTCTTGGTATTGTACGAGACAATACTCATTAGCACTTCCTACTACTAAAGTTGAATATGTGACATTTAGATGTTTTTATTATTAATTGTTGTGGATGAAACATGCACTAACAGACTATGGCATGTTTTTTAGTAAAAATTATTTTTTTGTTACTACACAAGTTCCATTACATTATGTAAAAAATCCATAACATCTCTCATGAGAAAATATGATAGATATAGGAAACTATTACCTTTAGAATCAAACACAAAAATGAGATATTATTTAATAATTTTTCAAAATTAAAAAAAAACTGGCTAATATTTTTATAAACTCCTTAATTATGATTTATTTTGATTATATTAAACAATAGATCAGAATTATCAATACCAAGTGATAATTCATATATACTTATTTTTACCAATACCATTACTTTTATAGACCCATTTTTAAATAGGTTTACATATTTTATGGCTTTCTAGAAAAACGTTTGATTTCTAAAATCTTTAGTTTTTTTAAAAAAATAATGATTTACAAAATTTGTGTTTTGCTAAACATTTTGAAATTTTTAATTTTTAATTTTTCTGAAAAATAGGATTTAAAATAAATTCTGATTCTCCACATCTCATATCAATTTTTAAGATTTTTTACAACTCTCATCTCTCAAATTATTTTCGAGTCTGCTCATTTTTTCCCCATATGATCAAATTCTTCTGCACCTAATTTGGACTTTTGATTCAGTTCCGTATTGCAAGATTTCTACTCAATAAGACATTGAAAAGATATAGTATTTTAAGGAAATATTAATAGAGAATATATTATATAATAAAAATGAATCATTTTTAAAATAAATTATATGATTTAAAGGATAGGAGAATGTATGTGTGGAAAAGGAAAAATTTGATCATCGTTACCTGACTATTGTAAATAAATACTGTTTCGTTGATTTAAGAAAAAAATAAAAATTTTAATTTATAACTTTTAAATTTTTTTAAGAGTCTTACTTGTTTAATATTTAGAAAAAATGACAATTTTGAGGTTTCATTAAATGATGATGATTATATAGTAACGGATGAACTATCAGAGAAGCATGGATGTTTTAAAAAATTAAAGGATAAATCCTTATTATTCTCTTCTTTTGAGAAGGTGAGGAAATTCTAACATTTAAAACTAGTTGAAATAGGTTTTTTTATTATGGATGTAGGGTTACCTTATATAGAGTTTGGGTGGCCAAAATATCCTGAAATTGTTAGATATATTTTTTTTGGAATTTATGATGAATATGATAAAGATAAACAAGGTAATGTATAGTTTTAATTGAAGAAATTAATAAATTTTAGATAAAGATGACGATTTAAAAGTTTCTTTGTTTTATCAATATGATCCAGAAAATTTTTATGTTTCTGATGAAGAAAAATAAACAATCTATTTTGATGAGGGAGAATGTTTCACTGATAAGTGAGGAAAATATTTCTAGGATGAAACTAGTTTTCATTCAAGAGATTAAGAAATTTGAAGAAAAATTGGAAATGGTACATCTTATGAAGATGTAAAACAGTTTAAATAAAAAATTCCAAGGAACTAGAAAAGTATATTATTCACCTCAAATGTCAAAGAAGAAAATTGAAACCATGAATGACTAGGCATGTAATGAATTAATGAAAAGGAAATTATAAAACCAAGATAGATATCTATAATTTGGTTTATACAAGGCCGATGCCATAGCCCCAAAACAAAAAACATAATATGTTTTGAATGTTGATTATAAGAAAAGGAAACAAAATAAGGGATTCTAATAGGTGAAAGTAGTTGAGAATTAATGATATGTGTTGACATAGTTCTTGGTGATAGTTGAATAACTACTGATAAGGAAGGTCAAAGGATTTTTTTTTGTTTCTAATCTATTAGTTGTTCAACCATTTACTCATCAAGTTGTTCTTTCTTATTCCATTCTGGAACAATTTTTTTTAAACTTATCAAGTTCATTTTTTTCATTGATATATACAAAGGAAAACTAGTTGAAGTTGAATTTTTTTCTCTGAAAAGTTATAAGGGTTAAAACGTATATAATAAAACTAGGAATAGATTATTTTAGAAGTGAAGAAATGATGGTTACACTATTATAATAAGTGTTGGATAAAGAATCCAAATAAAATTCATTAAAAGAAGAATTTTAATAAGGGGAAGAAGATAAAAATATTTCTTCTAGAGTATATTTTTTACTACTCATTGAGAGAAGGATGCAAACCAAAAAGTTTCATAGAAATAGGAAATTTTAGAAAAATATATTAAAAATAAACCATATTATAAAATACTATTGGACTAATATGAGACCAATAAAAACGTGTATGTTATGGTTGTTTTTGAAGAAGTAAAATTAGAATAAAAAGAGAATGATAAAGTAGTGTACGGAGCTTCTAAAAGACATATATTTGATCACTCATCAAATTTAATAGATTCAAAATAAACACATTCCAATCAAGGGATAGAATCTAGATTCAGATATTTTATTCAATCATTCAAGAAACATGTATATTCCATTCCACATCATCTTATCATAGATTTTCTATGTAAGAATATCAATAAAAGGTTAAATGTGTATGAGAAATCAGATACTCTAAATTTTTTTGGATGAAACTATTGTAAAGAATGAAGTAGAGTAAAATTCTTTTAATAGTGATTGAAAGTATTAAAAAATAAGACTAATATATATTGTGATATGTATTATGAAAATTGAAAGAGATATGATTTTTCATGATGAATAGATCGAAAATTTAAATAGGACTTTAATGGAAATTTATAACACATTTCCAAAAAATTCTTCTTCATTTGATGTAAATTTTGAACTTATTGTGTACTTCACGTTTTTGATGAAATATTATGATGATGATATTAAAGAATTGAATCATAATAAATTTTTTCTTGAATAATATCAGGAGATGAAGGAAGATGAAAATACGAAGATTTAAACTCATTAGATAAAATTTGTTAATATAAAGAAATAATTACAGATGTTCTATGTTTTAGAGGAAAGGATTGGAAATTTTGAGGCAATGGAACTAGAGAATGTGATTAACCTTTTTGAGTTCAAAAAAATGAAATGTTTAGTGACAATGTTTCAAAATAAATATTTAATTCCTTTCTTATTATAAACTCTTATTTTCAATTATATTTTTAAAACAATTTTTTTAGTGAATTAATGTTTTAATGTTCTTCCATTTTTAGATTTGATTGAATGTTATATAATTTTTTATGGGTGAATGTTCTTTCTATATTTTATTTTGGATGAATGTTTAATTTTCAAAAAAAATTGAAGAACTATTATTAAGAACATTTCAGGTACTTCCTACCACCTATATTTTTTTTCAAAAATCATAATGGGGGAGATGTATTTGGGGAAAATTATTGGGGATAATTAATTATGGGATAATTATTTTGAGATATTATTAATTGGGATATAAGTTTCTTTTTTTGAGATTTTTATTTTGGGGAGAGAATAGGTCACCTCACCTTATTCTTTTAGAAAAATCATGTTAGCTAAAATGAAATAATAAATAAAGGGGGGTATAAGAAAGATTAATTGGAGATTTTTTCTTAAAAAATAATGGGATTCTTGTTTTCGAAGTTATTAGTTTTTATCTTTATGTGTTTTCTTTTGTGATTTTCAAAAAGGGGGAGATTGTTGAGTCGAATTTTTTACTTTATAAACTTTTGATCCTTAGATGATAAAATCCCAACACACCCTGAAAAATATTTTTTACTATATTTATATTTATCATTTTTTAAAAATTTTGTATAAAACAACTTATTTTACCATATGTGTAAATAATTCTAAACTAATAATATAAACTATATATTTAATTTTGACCCATCAAACTGACTAAAGTCTAATCCATTGGACTAGAGAAATTATATTCCATCAGATTGAATTAACTTTAGACCATTTAATTAACCTATGTTTAGTTTATCAATATAAAAAACTATTATATCGGTATATAGGAATCTAGTCTATCGAAATGATAAAATCTAGTCTATTGGTATTAATATGTTTAGTATATCAGTGTAACAAATTTTAGTCTACCAATGTGAATTAGTTTAGCCTATCTGTGAGAGGAATTTTAATCTAGAAATGTAATGGGGTGTAGTTCATCAGGCTAAAATATTTTCCTTCCATGAGAATATTGTAGTTTATTAGTAGATTAAAAAATATATCTACTATTTGGAATACATTTTAACATCATTGTAAGGGGGCTTTCATAATGAAATTAGATATATATGTATTTTTTTATATATTAGGTGAATATCATCTAAGGTCATCACCAAAAACTCTGAGAATCATGTAAATATGACCATTATAATAAAACATATAAATATAAATGAATTTTAGGAGCTAGGTTTTGATGATATTTCGAACTCAACCAGTCTAGATATTACATTTCAGAAACCTCTTCTATTTATTTTATTTGAAACTTTTTTTAAATTTTTTATTCTATGGATTCCATATTGGGATTATAAAATCCAAAAAAAAAACATTTTCAATCTTCATTATATTTTGGTTGTATATCAAGGTCTTATGAGGATCAGAAGATGACTAGATCCAATTAGGTTGATGAAGGGATTCTGGTGATATGAAGACATAGCTTATTCAGATTTTAGTGATTGGGGGATTTCTTCTAATGAAATACAAAATTAATAGTTTGGTTTTAACTATGGATACCATAAGTTGAGTTTATTTATGTCATTACATTTAATGTTAAAGTATACTCATTCCTTTTAAAAATGTTCTTCTAGTTTTTCTCAATAAATTTATAATGTTTTATTTTACTTATTTTTACAAGTTTTATTTTTCTAGAATACAGTTTGTTAAGAAATTTTATATTTGTAAAAATTTATTTAATCTGATTTAATGGACACACTCTATATAGAATACAACATAAATGGATCATCAATCACAATGCCTATCTGATAATTGTAATAAAGAGGTTTGGGTTTTAATAAATTTATTTTCTTAACTACAATTCTCTCCCTATAGCCATTATAATTGTTATGATCTGATAGCTTGTTCCAATAAATCTAATATCCTTGAGGCACGTTCTAAGACATATATATAAATGTTTAAGGCTTTGGAATAAACTATAACTAGTTTCTATCATGAGACCTATCAATGTATTGATAAGATTTAGAAGGCCCAACTCATCATTGAAAAGGTGTAATACATTCCAGATATGAAAGGGGGGAAACAAAATAAACATGAACATTCATATTTAAACTATCCTACGAAATGTAAATACTTTCCCCAATCAATAAGCATAATCATAAACCATCTAGAGTAAAATGATTAGTTTCAATATAGTACATCCCTATTAAACATGATGATTAACTATCCACTTCTAGAATTATTGGATATACCAATGGTTCAAAACCATTGGTATAGTTTAGAGAATAGTTCTTATGGCCTATACCAGCGATTCTCCACATTTTTACTTCATATGATATTGGTAAATGGATATTGAAATAGTTTTAAGTGAACCATTGGTAAAATACTAATAATATTTTTTATCCAATGGTTATTTTGGATCCAATGGTTTAGACCCCCCCTCCTTAATTATGCGGGATTCATCACCCCAACCCATCCCAAAGAATAACTGGAACAACAGTACCCCCACCCATAAAATGAAACAACCACCAGAACCTACCTAAATAGCCATAAAAAGCTACAGAATCCCCCTATTTTGGTCAATTACCTACAAATAAACATCACCAAAAAATTTAAAATTAATATAACATATAAAAAATAATGAAATCAAATAGTGATAAAACACATTCAAAGCATCAAATATATTCATTCATACCTAATCATGGAAAATAAAATATAATAAATGTTAGTCAAAACATAAAGGATTAATCTATACCTCATCACCATCACCACCACTATCATTATTATCATCATGATAATCATCATTATCCTCACCTTCATCCTCATCATAATCATATTCATCATTCTCAACCTCATCCTATCCATCAACAGTGCTAGAAAATCATCATCCTGACAACCAATAGGACAAATGCTCAGTGCACTATACAATGTACTCATTAAAAACATATATGAATCACAATCCATAGATGTATTTGGTGTAAGTGATGGGAATAATACTTCCATATATTTCATAAATTCATCATTGTCCCTTTGATTATATTCACAAACAAACGTGACCATTTTTTGGGCCTCTTCTTCCTAGGAATTATAATGTGATACCTACAAATTACCTTTTTACAACCTGTTTCTTCCATAACAAGAACATAAAGTGGGATAAAATCTAGAGGGTATAATACTCTTCCTTGGTTGACATCATACTCTTTCGTGGTTCTCATCACCCAAAACCTATTGTAACTAATTGTTTATCCCAATATTGTCAACTTATGACTCATTAAGGGCCGCCCAAGCACATTATTACAAATATAAATAGACTATTTAGTAACAAAATAGATATTAATATATGAAATCAAAAAATTAAAACAATCATTTTATTGTTGGGTTGGTTCATTTTCTGTGATTCCATTTTTCTTTTTTCCACTCGAGAAAAACCATTTTGGGCATGCCACACATTCTTCAATATTCAAATCTTCCCTCTTCAATGACATTGAATTTATAAAACCATATTTTAAATTTTTTTATTAGTAATTAATTTCATAAACAAATAAAATACATATACTCAATATTTTAATATGATTTTATGTAATGAATGATTATATTGTTCTAGTGTAATATGAGTAGGTTAATAAGATAAATTTTATATAATAATATAGGAGAATTGAGGATATGGTTAAATAATTATTTGATAAATTAAAATAATTAGTAATTTAAGCATTATTTTTCATATATATTACTTCTATTAATATAAATGAAATATATTTAGAGAATAATAAAAATAATTATTTTTTATTGAAAATAACTAATCAATATAAAATTCATGTATAATATAGCGAAATTGAAAGGTAGGATGTATGACAGATGTTCTCTTATTTGGATTTATAAGTTTATTTTACTAAATTTTAAAGGGATTGAAATAGGTAAAAGATATTTTAAATTTTTCATTGATGGATATTGAAGATAGTTTATAGTCAATAATGGCATTTTTTTTAAAAAGACACATGAAAGAATAGGTTTATTGTTTATTTGGTTAGATAATATTAATATTTAGTTAGCATGAATATATGTAAGTTCATATTTGTTTTTATCCTTTTTGTATCACCCCAAGCTTCCACGATACGCTTCTCTTTGAATAATACAATAGCGTGTGTAGTACGCAACTTCGAGATTCTAATACACCGTGACCAATCAAAGTAGACGTTATGAATAGTAATACCCACCTTTTGAAATTTTTATAAATTTTGTCTCTCAAAATTGAATTCATTTTTGGATTCGGAATATCTAAATTAGCCTAGGGTGAAATTTTGGTACTTTTCAGATAACTTTTATATTTTGATGAATAGTGAAAATTACTAAATTTTAATTAAAAACAACTTTTTTAATCAAAATAATTAACAGTGATAAATTATGAATTTGAGTGGTTTTAAAGTATATTTAGAATATATTTTTACCATTTAATATGTTTTTTGTCATTGGACATAATTTCACAATTAAACCAGACATAAACAAGCATCAATCTTTTGATAGTTATTATCTCTTAAAAACACGCTTTTTGTTTTTACGATGAGAATTAATTTTAAATTAATTTCTTCCACTTCTATGTTTTGAATTTGGAAAAATGGATTCCATATTTGGAATTAGGATGTCCAAATTTTGTAAATAGTTAACTTTCATTTTTAGACATTTTGAATAATTACTTCGGTAAATATTTTATTTATCATGGTTAAATGGTAAATCCTTTAAATAAGGGTAAAAAAATAATATTATAATAATAATAAATTACCCTAAAACGTGTCCAAACCTTATTGGTTGATACATGTATGACCATGGGCATCTTTGGGTTGATTTTTGGACCCCATGGAGCCACTTGTTGGTGATAAGGACACTTTATATTAATTAAGTTAAAATAAATACAAAAAAGACAAAAGCAAATATCTTTTAGAAAAAATTTTTTTACATAGGATTATATATGTTGAAATTTTGACTATAAATATTAATTAGAAATATAAAAATATTTAATACATAATAGTTATTTATTTATAATTTTTAGACATTATATAATTTATTTTATTTAAGACACAATGATGATGCAGTAATTACCGTATTAATGAAAGATTAACATAATTGATATTATTTATACCCAAATAAATGTAATTTGAGACTTTTTATAATTTCCAATAATTTTATAGGTTAATATGAAATATTAGTATTATTTATATAAATTTATTTCGAAGTAATAATGTTTTTATAAATTTATCAAAAACAAAATACCCAATAGTGTCAAAATTGACATAAAATAGTTTTTAAAACAAATATTATATTATTAATTGATATTAAATTCCTAAAAATCTAAGGTTCAGCCAAGAGTCTTATATAATTATAGGTATATCATTAATGGACCACTTTGGGGTCTCTTGAATGTATATAGTATGTTTATTAACTATATAATATAAAAATACAAAGTGACATGGTAAGTGTCAAACTAATAAATTAAGAGTTAAAAATATATGGTAAGGTTAATATAATGACCCAAACCTGTCTAAATTCTATTGTTTGAGTGGTTTTCGACCCATCCCAACCTTAAACTTTAAATAATCCACTTTGGATCCATTAGAAACCGATTATGAATTTATTATAAAATAATATTTCTAGTTTTTCCTAAGGTGCCCCTCCTCCCCCTTATAAAAGGACACCACTTCTAACCAATTATTTACACCTTAAAAGCCTTTTTATTCGGCCAAAACCTGCCCAAATACTATCCCAAAATCCCTAAATTCAACCTAGAGGCCTTATTTTGATCATAAAGCCAATCTATGGATCCCTTTTGATCAAATCAAAAGGAAGAACCCGAAGAAGAGGTAATGTTTTCACCACCCTTTTCAAGTTCATTTCTTCTTCAACTTATTATTTCCTTGTTATGTACATTATGAAATTATTACTCTAGTATCTCCTATATACTATTATGTTTTTATAAATATGGTACAACCATATTCAGTATTCTATCAATTCGTTGAATGACATGTCACCATACGTGCGTATGTACGGCTTACCGTCTCCACGTCGTGGTGTAACTGTTATTCAATATATTATTTTTTGGATGGGTATCATAATGATGTGTAATTCATGTAAATAATAAATATAACATGATAAAGATTCTGTATATATGATATAACATCCAATTATATATTATTTTAATATCAAATTAATGATATTATCGCTCGTGCGTACGTACGGACTACCGTCTCCACGAACGCGATGAGATTCATTCCCCATCGTATCCATTCAAGAATAATTATCATTTGATGATTAAAAGTAATTTTTAAGAACTTTATATCATTATGAATATGAATAATATACAACCTATCGATAAAAAACATGACGTATGTAACAAAACATATAAAAGAAAACGAGTAAGTTAACACCCAAAACGATGATAATACTAAAATGTTATTAACAAATCAATGTTAAAAGATCATATATGATATCATATTAATGTATATGATTCTTGTATAATATAATAACAATTATTTCACCAATATACTGGAGGTTAACCAAACCTCGACCAAGTAAATGTACAAGGTAAGGGGTTTTCATCTCACTCCTTATTCCCATGAGATTCGTACCATATTTCCACTATTACATTTTCTGTGGTGTATGTACTGCCCATAATTGTATTATTTGTGTAATACACTTTAATTTATGTGTATTTACATATTAATTTAATGATACCTCTTTCATAGGGTGTATGTTTCATAAGGTACCAAATTGGTAAGGGTTTATTTCACAATCTCTTCATTATTCGAGGTTGTTTATACGTAATTATCTACTAGGACCTCTTTATCATCCACATCCATGTTTCTTAAAAATGAATTTCAAAACATTCTTAATATTTTATAGAATATGGGTTAAAGTCATTTATACCACTGTTTGACTTTTTTTAAGACGTTTATAAAGGAATCTTTCCGTCGCTTTCCATATAAGGTCCTTTTTAACCTTTTCGACAGAATTAAGGTAAGAATGTTTTTTTAAATTATACGGCAGATGAGGCTGTTTTATGCCATTATAAATTGCTAAAGCTTCCTTTACAAGCTTATAAGAATATTTTCAAATTAAATGTTTTATTTTATAATTATGTGACTTTTAAATGATTTCAAAAAAAGAGATATTTCTCTCAAATAGTTTTGATTTCATCTATGTCAACATCCTTTGATGAATTTTAAGCTTATTTGAAGTTGATTTATTATGATAAAAATCTACCATATTTTATTGAAGGATTTGTGATATTTTTGACTGTGGATGTGTTATTTTTATACCATTCATGGTTTAGGGAGAAAGTATTGACATTTCATATGCTAGTTTTAATAGGAATGTTTATGTTATGTTTAAACCTATTCATATGAGGAATGCATTGGACTTAATAAGTGACGGGTGGAGCCCGCTATAGCTTCTTGATGCATCGGTAGGTCTCATGAGACAAACAATTGTCTTGGAACGAGGCCTTGACAAAATATTATTTGTAATCTTGGCACGATGCCTTGACTATGTGGTTGTGATAGTCTGGCATTATTCATTCCATCATTATGAAAGTGGTTATTGATATTGCATGTGATTATTCGACTAGTAGAATATCCATGTGAATAAGTAAATGGAATTATTTCATTTTATCTTTGCCATATTATGCTGAAGTTCATGTTTAAAAGGCTTTTGTTTTAGTTATACATTTCCTTTAATGTTCATGCTTATTTATGAATGTTTCCGCTATATTGTTATCCTTATTGAGCATCTAAGATCACCCCTTTCAATGTTTTATTTTTCCCAGGATGTGAAGAAGTAGTTTATGAATGACCTGCAGGGATAGTATGAGAGTTTATGAAGACAAGATTTTGTTATAGTAGTTTTCACTTTATGATGTAATAAAAACTTTATGAATGTATCTAGTTATTCCAAGACTACTAAACTAATCAGTCTTTCGAGACATAATCTTTCTTGTGATCATACCAATGTTATGTAATAACGCACCGAATCTGGGTAACTAGGGTCGGGGTGTTACAGTTGGTATTAGAGGAAGTTTAGTACAAACCATGGAAGATAGATTTAGATAAATTCTGATTAGAACACATAGCCCTAAGATATACTTTGAGGATGAGTATAGAATAACTTTATAGAATTTTGGTATTATAGAGATTTTGTGAGTTTTCCGAGAAATACATCCCTGTTTGGATACGAGAAGGTAGAGGCGGCTCTTGCACAGATGTACCTAGGGGTAAAACCCATAAACACCACTTTGAGCTAGACTCGAATGGGAACTGGGGCACGAAAACAGGCCTTCATACCCTCTTGGTTACGACACTCCCGGGTGATATACTTAGGATTATTCTCATTTTCTTTACAAACCATTATGAATGGTTTATGAGTATATAATTCCTCATAGAAAACTTTTTTATTATTATGGATTATATCTATAAACTGTTGAATCTATGTTAAGTGTTTTACAAGTAAGGAATTATGTATTTTGATTCATAAACTGATATAGTTTATGCTATTGTGTAGAAATGGCACCTAGTGGAAGAAATGAAAATCATATCAATGCACGCACTCCATGTAGGGATTTCCCTCTTGCTCAAGATAATTATAGTGGAGCTAGTGATTTAACTGGTGCTGATCAGATTATCACTATACTGAGACAACTCACTCAGGTTTGGAATAATAAGCTTACCCGTATGGAGCACCCTAATCCACAGTATGGAGGATCAATGTTTGATTGCTTAATAAGGAAAAAACCACCAACATTCAATGGGAGTACAAATCCATTGGTAGTTGAGCAATGGATAAACTCCTTAGAGAAAATATTCCATGCTTTGGGGAGTAGCGAAAGGGAAAAAGTTGTCATGGCAGTTTACCGCCTCACTGGAGATGCTGACCAATGGTGGTCTTTGATTCAAAATAAAAAGGAAGATGATGAATTATCAAATATGGAATGGAGTGAGTTCAAAGATATTTTCTTATAACAATACTTTCCTCGTAACCATCGAGCAGATATGGAAAGGAAATTCTTGAGTCTGAGGCAAAAGGAGGATGATAATGTCGTGAAGTATGAGGCTAACTTTACAAGGATAACAAGGTATTCTGCAGATTATATATGTAACCCATGAAGTAATACTGATCGTTTCTTTGATTAGTTAAAACCATTTCTTCATCGATCATTAGTCCCACAATCCTTCTTGTCGTAAGAAGACATTGTCTCATGTGCTATCAAGACAGAAAAGGAATTCTCTAAGTCTTATAACTTTAAAGCAAAGTAAGAGAAGAAGAGATGTACTGATAAATATGGAAATGTAAATAAGGGGAAGAAGGGAAAATTTTAAAATCCATCCTGCAGTAAATGTGGGAAGAAACACCCTGGTACTTGCTTAAAATGAATGGGAGTCTATTACAAGTGTGGTGAAAAAGGCCACCAAGCTCATGATTGCAATGGAAAGAGGGTTGTTGTCAACGTGGAATGATATAATTGTAGAGAGATAGGACATTATGCAAATTAATTCCCTAAGCGTCAGGGGAACTTGCCTCAGAAAAGGTAAAGGGATCAAGGCCAAACTTATGCTATCACTACTACTGAGGTAGAAGCTCCAAAAGATGTGGTGGAAGGTAATTTAATGGTTTCTTTAAGTTTAGAAAATGATTTATTTGATTATGGATCCTCTCATTGTTTCATATCTTTCCAATTTTCTAAGAAAATTAGATATTTCCAATTTGATTTAACAAGAGAGTTGTCAGTCAAAACCCCTAAGGGAAGTATCATTGCTACAATGTTCTGTGGATCCGTTACCATTAGGGAATATAAATGTTCTTTATTTGCTGATCTCATCGTCATACCCATGACTGAATTTGATATAATCCTTGGTATGGATTGGATTTCGTTCCATGATGCGAAGATTTATTGTAAGAAGAAGGAGGTTACAATTTTTTATGATGATGATAAGGAACACCTTATCTTTAGAGCATAATCGTCACCACCTAATTCTTATTTAGATCTACCCCCTCTAGCTCAACTAAATTCAATTATTGGGGAGGAAGAGAATGAAATGACTGAGGGAGAGGAAAGGAATGTTCAAACAGAGGATGTACCTATTGTGAAAGAATATGTAGATGTGTTTCCGGAAGATTTACCTGCACATCCTCCAGAACGAGAAGTTGAGTATTAAATTGATTTAATTACTGGATGAAGGCCTATATCGAATACCCCTTATAGAATGGCCACCGTGGAATTAGTTGAACTAAAGAAACAACTAGAGGAATTGAGTAATAAGGGATTTATTCTCCCCAGTGTTTCTCTATGGGGAGCCCCTATTCTTTTTGTTAAAAATAAAGATGGATCCATGAGGTTATGTATCGACTATAGGGAGATCAATGCTATAACAATAAAGAACAAGTATCCCCTACCTCACATTGATGATTTATTTTACCAACTGCAAGGAGCTCAATACTTTTCAAAGATTGACCTTCGATCTGGATATCATCAGTTGTGTGTGAAGAAGGAAGACATTCCGAAGACAACATTTCGAACACGGTGCATGCATTACGGGTTTATAGTAATGCCTTTTGGATTGAATAATGCAACATCTTTATTCATGGATCTAATGAATAGAGTATTCAAAGAATATCTCGATGATTTTGTCGTGGTATTTATTGATGATATCTTGGTATACTCCAAAAGCTACGAAGATCATGAAAATCACTTGCGCATTATCCTGAAAACCCTTAGAAGACATGAATTATATGGGAAGTTTAGCAAGTGTGAATTCTGGCTTCAGGATATTTCTTTTCATGTCCATATTGTCTCTTAGGATGGAATCTCTGTTGATCCTTCTAAGACCAAGGCAATCCAAGAATGGCCAGCACTGAAGAGTATAACTGAGGTACGCAGTTTTATTGGTTTGACAGGTTATTATCGACGTTTTGTCCAGAATTTTGCCCAATTTTCTAACCCATTATCGAAGCTCACACATAAAGGGGTTAAATTTGTCTGGAAAAAAGAGTGTGAAGAATGTTTTGAAGAACTGAAGAGAAGATTAGTCAATGCTCCTATATTGAATCTACCATCGGGGAATGATGGGTTCGTTATTTATAGTGATGCATCAAGGAAAGGACTTGGTTGTGTCCTTATGCAGAATGATAGAGTTATTTCTTATGCATCATGATAGCTGAAAATTCATATGAGCAAAACTATCCTACTCATGATCTTGAGTTAGCTGCTGTAATATTTGCTTTGAAGATATGGAGACATTATCTCTATGGTGAGAAATGTGAGATTTATACTGATCACAAGAGTTTGAAGTATATTTTCTCACAGAAAGAACTCAACATGAGGCAAAGGATATGGCTTGAACTACTCAAGGATTATGAATTCACAATACACTACCACCCAAGGAAGGAAAATAAGGTGGAAGATGCTTTGAGCATAAAGGATCATGGAGTTTCGAACGTGATGAGAATTGAAAGGGATCCTATTTTCATGGATCTAGAGAAGATGGATATGGGAATAACCATGGAAGGTGAAACATCAATGCTTTTTCAAATGGTTTCCAAACCATCTTTACTAGAAAGGATAAAGAGTTCTCAGACTAGTGATGAAGAGTTACAAAGGAAGATTAAAGCTGTGAATGATGGGAAATTGAGTGACTTTGTGTATGAAGATGGAATTTTGATGTTTGGGAAGAGACTTTGTGTTCCCGATATACCTGATCTAAAAAGAGAATTGTTGGATGATGCTCATAGTTCCAATTTCTCTATACACCCTGGGAGCACAAAAATGTATAGAGATTTGAAGGAACGTTTTTGGTGGGACAACATGAAGAGGGAGATTGCTGATTTTGTGTCAAGATGTATGGTTTGTCCACAAGTGAAAGCTCGAAGGCAACAACCTAGTGGAGTATTGCAACCTCTTCCTATACATGAGTGGAAATGGGATAATATCACGATGGAATTTTTCATGGGACTACCAAAGACTCCTAGAAGGAAAGATGCATTATGGGTCATTGTTGATCGTCTTACCAAGTCAGCACATTTTATTGCTATAAAGGAGGATTTACCACTTGAACGCCTAGCAATACTATATATTAATTAAGTTGCGAGACTTCTTGGAGTACCCCTATTGATTGTTTTTTATCGTGATCCCCATTTTACTTCAAGATTCTGGAAGAGTCTTCAGAAGGCCTTGGATACTGAACTTCGTTTGAGCACTACCTACGACCCTCAAACATATGGACAATCTGAACGGACTATTCAAACCTTATAAGACATGTTGAGATCTTTCCCACTTGACTTTCAAGGTATGTGGGATCAATATTTACCTATGGTAGAATTTTCCTATAACAGTAGCTTCCATTCAAGTATTCGGATGGCACCATATGAAGCTTTATACAGAAAGAGATGTCTCACACTAACCTGTTGGGATGACGTTGGGGAAAGAAAACTTGTAGGCCCATAACTAGTGGAGGAAACGATGGAAAAGGTGAAGGTAATTCAAAACCGCATCAAAGCAGCTCAAAGTATGCAGAAAAGCTATGTCGATAACCGAAGAAAGGATTTGGAATTTTATGTATGATATAATGTTTTCTTGAAGGTATCTCCATGGAAGGGAGTTATACGTTTCGATAAGAAAGGTAAATTGAGTCCCAAGTACATCGGACCTTTCGAAATTCTAGAACAAATTGGTGTTGTAGATTACCATTTGGGAATGCCGCCAAGTCTCTCCAAAGTTCATGATGTGTTCCTTGTATCACTGTTAAAGAAAATACATGCCTGACCCAACGCATGTACTCACTTATGAGGAATTAGAACTGGGACCCGATCTGTCTTTTTGTGATGATCCCATCAAGATTCTTGATACGAGAGAACAAGTGTTGAGAAACTGGACGACTCGTCTGGTAAATGTTCTATGGAGAAACAATAAAATGGAAGAGGCAACGTGGGGACCCGAGGAACTTATGATGAAGAATCACCCTAGTATTTTTATGCAGTAATATTATAGAAATCTCTAGTATGAAAATAGTTGAAGGATAGGAGAATGTAACACCCCAATATTCCACGGTATGCTTCTCTTTGAATAATACATTAGCGTGTGTTGTACGCAACTCCGAGATTCTAACACACCGCGACCAATCAAAGTAGCCGTTATGAATAGTAATACCCTTTTATTGAAATTTTATAAATTTTACCTCTCAAAATGGACTTCATTTTTGGATTCGGAATATCGAAATTATCCTAGGGTGAAATTTTGGTACTTTTCAAATAACTTTTATATTTTGATGAATAGTGAAAATTACTAAATTTTAATTAAAAACAAATTTTTTAATCGAAATAATTAACATTCATAAATTATGAATTTGAGTGGTTTTAAATTATATTTAGAATATATTTTTACCATTTAATACGATGTTGGTCATTGGACATAATTTCACAATTAAACCGGATATAAACAAGCGTCAAACTTTTGATAGTTATTATCTCTTAAAAACATGCTTTTTTATTTTAACGACGGGAATTAATTTTAAATTAATGTCTACCAATTCTGTGTTTTGAATTTGGAAAAATGGATTACATATTTGGAATCATGATTTCCAAATTCTGTAAATAGGTAACTTTCATTTTTAGACATTTTGAATAATTACTTGGTTAAATATTTTATTTACCATGGTTAAAGGGTAAATCTGGTAAATAAGGGTAAAAAAATAATATTATAATAATAATAAATTACCCTAAGATGTGTCCTAACCTTATTGGTTGATACATGTCTGACCATGGTCATCTTTGGGTCGATTTTGGGACTCCATGGAGCCACTTGTTGGTGATAAGGACACATTATATTAATTAAGTTAAAATAAATACAAAAAAGACACAAGCATATATCGTTTAGAAAATCAATTTTGTACATAGGGTTATATTTGTGGAAATTTAGACTATAAATATTAATTAGAAAGATATGAAGTGTTTCTACATAATGGTATTTTATTTATAATTTTTAGACATTAAATAAGTTAATTTATTTATGACACAATAATGATCCACTAATTACCGTAATAATGAACGATTAAGATAATTGATATTATAAATACCCAAATAAATGTAATTTGCGACTTTTTATAAATTGAAACAATTTTATAGGTTAATATGACATATTATTATTATTTTTATAAATTTTTTTCGACATAATAATGCTGTTATGAATTTATCAAAAACCAAATACCCAATAGTGTCAAAATTGACATAAAAGAGTTTTAAAAAAAAAATATTATATTATTAATTGATATTAAATTTATAAAAATCTAAAGATCGGCCAAGAGACTTATATCATGATAGGTGTATCATTAATGGACCACTTGGGGGTCTCTTGGATGTATATAGTATGTTTATTAACTATATAATATAAAAATACAAAGTGACATGGTAAGTGTCAAACTAATTAACTAAGAGTTAAAACTAAAAGATAAAGTTAATATAATGACCCAAACCTGTATAAATTATATTTGTTGAGTGGTTTTAAACACATAACCACCTTAAACTTTAAATAATTCACTCTGGAGCCATTAAAACTGAATATAAAGTTATTATAAAATAATATTTCCAGATTTTCCTAAGGTGCCCCTCCTCCCCCTTATAAAAGTACACCACTTCTACCCAATTATTCACACCATAAAAGCATTTTGGTTCAGCCAAACCCTGCCCAAATACTCTCTAAAATTCCCTCAATTTAACATATATGCCTTATTTTGATCATAAATCCATCCTAAAGAGACATTTTGATCAAATCAAAAGGAAGAACCCGAAGAAGAGGTATTGTTTTCACAACCCTTTTTCAAATTTATTTCTTCTTCAACTTCTTTCTTCCTTGTTATTTCCATTATGAAATTACAACTCTAGTATATCTTATATACTGTGATGTTATTATAAATATGGTACAACTATATTCAGTATTCTATCCATCCTTTGAATGACATGTCACCATACGTGCGTACGTAAGGCTTACCATCTCCACGTCGGGGTGTAATTGTTATTCAATATATTATTATTTGGAAGGGTATAATAATGATGTGTAATTAATTTAATAATAAATATAACATGATAATTATTCTGTATATATTATATACCATCCAATTATATATTATTTTAATATCAAAAGACTGATATTATCGCTCGTGCGTATGTACGGACTACCGTCTCTACGAACACGATGAGATTCATTCCCCATCATATCCATTCAAGAATAATTCTAATTTGATGATTAAAAGTAATGTTTAATAAATTTATATCATTATGGATATGAATAAAATACAACTTATCCATAACAAACATGACTTATGTAAAAAAAACATATAAAATAAAACGAGAAAGTTAACACCCGAAACAATGATAATACTAAGATGTTATTAAAAAATCCATATTAAAATATAATATATGATATCATATTAATGTATATTATTCTTTAATAATTTAATAAAAATTATTTCACTATTATAAAGGAGGTTAACCAACCCTCGACCAAAGAAAATTACAAGGTAAGGGGTTTTCATCTCACTCCTTATTCCCATGAGATTCGTATCATATTGCCACTATTACCTTTTCTGTGGTGTATGTAATACCCATAATTGTATTATTTGTGTAATACACTTTAATTTATATTTATTTAAATATTCATTGTGTGATAACTCTTTCATGGGATGTATGTATCGTAAGTTACCAAATTTGTAAGGGTTTATTTCACAATCTCTTCATTATTCGAGGTTGTTTATACATAATTATCTACTGGGATATCTTTATCATCCACATCCATGTTTCTTAAAAATTTATTTCAAAAAATTATTAATATTTTAAAGAATATGGGATAATTTCATTTATACCCTTTTTTGAATTTTTATAAGAATTTTATAAAGGAATCTTTCCGTCACTTTCCAAACAAGGTCCTTTTTAACCTTTTCAAAAGAATTAAGGTAATAATGTTTTTTTAACTTATACAGCGGATGCGGCTATTTTAGGTCATTTTAAATTTTGAAAGCTTCCCTTATAAGCTTATAATAATATTTTCAATGTAAATGTTTAATTTTATAATTATGTGACTTTGAAATTATTTTAAAAAAAGAGTTATTTCTCTCAAATAGTTTTGATTTCATCTATGTCAACATCCATTGATGGATTTTAAGCTTATTTGAAGTTGATTTATTATGATGAAAAACTTCCATATTGTATAGAAGGTTTTATGATATGTTTGACTGTGGATGTTTTATTTTTATACCATTCATGGTTTATGGAGAAAGTATTGACATTTCGTATGCTAGTTTTAATACGAATTTTTATGTTATATTTAAACCTGTTCATATGAGGAATTCATTGGACTTAATAAGTAATGAGTTAAGCCCGCTATAGCTCCTAGATACATCGGTAGGTCTCATGAGACAAACTAGTGTCTTGGCACGAGACCTTGACAAAATCTTATATGTAGTCTTGGCACGAGGCCTTGACTATGTGGTTATGATAGTCTAGCATTATGCATTCCATCATTATGAAAGTGGTTATTGATATTGCATGTGATTATTCGACTAGTAGAATATCAATGTGAATAAGTAAATGGAATTATTTCATTTTATGTTTTCCAAATTATGCTGAAGTTGAAGTTTAAAAGGCTTTTGTTTTAGTTATACATTTCCTTAAATGTTTATTCTTATTTATGAATGTTTCCGCTATATTTTTATCCTTACTGAGCATCTGATCTCACCCCTTTCAATGTTTTGTTTTTCACATGATGTGAAAAAGTAATTTATTAATGACTTGAAGGGATAGTATGAGGGGATATGAATAAACGATGTTGTTGTAGTAGTTTTCACTTTATGATGTAATGTAAACTTTATGAATGTATCTATTTTTTCCAAGGCTACTAAACTAATCAGTCTTTCGAGACTTAATCTTTCTTGTGATCGTGACAATGTTATGTAATAATGTACCGACTCTAGGTAACTAGGGTTGGGGTATTAAACTTTTTTTCCTTTTTAGTTTTACATGGTATAATATTATTTAGTTCTTTTTAATTTAATTTGGTTATGTTTGTTTCAATTCAATTTAGTGTGATTAAATTATATATAATTTCTATTAATTATGTATGATTTTAGGTGGGGTGATTAAGCAGGCCTCCCATGGCGGCTTCTAGGTAGTGGAAATTTGTGGTGGCCTTGGCGTTGAGAGGTGATAAGGATCAATGGTTTGTCATTCTCATGTCGTCAGGGCCATAAGATTCTCGGTGGAGGTAGACTTCAGTGGTGGATGTGGGATTCTTGCGGGGTCATCAGGCAGGCCTCAAAATATGGTCAATCATGTGCTCAGAATCAGCAGTGCCCTTCATTAATGATGGTGGTCTAGTCCGATGTTATAGGATTTCTTGTTGGTGATTCCAAGGAGAACTAGTGGAGTTGGGGGTTGAGGTTGGACAAACCAAACATGAGGTGGCATTATGCTTTTCATGGGGTTTTGTTTTATGCCATGATTTCTGCCAGTGTAGATCTAAATGGGGGCTTTAGAGCCCCAACTCTCAACATTATGGGGCTTCTAGATTAGATGATTTGGAGGGTTTGGAATCTACAATCGGTACAAGGAACCATGAATCATTTCATGGGGAATTTATCTGTGTGTAGTCTTATGAGATTTCAAGCTGGTTATTTATTGAATTATGCTTGGGAAGGTAAGTTCTATTAGTGTCAGGTCTTTAGGGCCTTAAGGTCAAGTTTTAAAACTATGATCATCCAAGTTTATAATCTATTTAAGGATACCCCTCATACCATTTTATAAAAGCATAAAAATAAATAAAAATTTAACATCCTCTGGGTTTTGGGGATATATGATTGCATTGATTTCTGCTATTTTTTCATCTTAATTCAGTTTGGATTAATCTAGCATAGATATATTTATTTTTATTCATCAATATTTGTTTATAAAATTTCTTTGTAGTTTACTTTAGTTTGTTCATACCTCATATGATTCATCTTGGTATATGTAAATTTATATTAATTTAGTTAAGTTATCATTTATTCGAATTATTTAAATTAATTTCAATTTAAATTGTTTTAGTGTAATTTATTTAATTTTTAGTTACTTTTTTGGATCATTATCAGAATATTACATTTAGTTTTCTTTATTTCATGTTGTTTTAACATAAAATTAGGTTTCTTTAGTTTCATAATATTCCAATAATTACAATTTGGTATTATTAAATTTTTGTTCATTATGGATTTAGTTATGTTTTGGATTTGTTGGTTTGTGATGCAGTGATTTTGTTTTGTGCCTTAATTATTGGTTTCTCTAGTTTCATATTCATTCAGTTCTGGTAGATATAGTTTTATTAAATTCACTTATATTCAGTTTTTCTTGATTAAATTTATTATAGTTATGTATTTTTTCTTTTTATAATGTTCTAATTTGTTTATGTTTAGTTAAAATTAATTAATTATTTATGGATTATATTTTTGAGTATAATTTTGGTTGGTTTTTTGGGCCAATTATGTTTGATTCAATATAATTAAATTCCATTCTAGTATAATTTTGTTTTGGGTTTGGATTATTTCTGGTATAATTGTTTTAAAAAATATTTTATCTTGGTTGTTTTATATTTTATTAACATTGGATTGTTCATTGTAATTTTATTAATTTACAGTGTTTGGTTTGGTATGTTAGGTTTGTTTTATGTTCTATATAGTTTTATTTGATTATCACCAATTTACTTCAAACCAGTGGATATAGTAATGTGTAATAGTAATTCCATTACAACATGAAGGAATTTTGGCCTAGTGGACACACTAATACGTAACTATACCTAATAGATATGTAAAGGTTAATACCTTTCCCATGGAGGAGAGATAGTCTATACATATGGTTTATTTCTATTAATGCGAACTGGTCTAGTTAAAATTGATGGTCATTGATAAGGTTAATATCGTTTCAAAAATAAGAAGGGGAAAAGATTATATGGTGTGGTGTTCATCCCATGATACTTGAACATTTAATATATTCTTGAATGAATCATTACTCAATGCACACCTTTTTCAAATAGGAAATTGATTCTATTGGTCATGATTTATTTATATTTCTTTTTTTCTAAATCCTTAGGGTTTGGTGCCTTTAATATATATGAAATAAAGGATTTTTTGGTTTATTGATTCCTATAATTTTCATCCAGATAATATACCATTCCATGGTTAGTGCATCTCAAGTACCACTTTTTGGTTGCTACTACTGAATTCTAATAAAAAATATGGTGTATCATAAATCTGGTTATAGTCAAAAATAGATAGATGAACCTTAAAATTTACATTAGAAGGGTCATTATTATCATTATGCTTTAAAATTATTTGTATATTGTTTTAAATTCCAACGAAACATGTGACTCTTCTATATTAAATAGGATGGGAATTGGAGGAAATTAATAAATTTAAACTATATTCAACCTAGTTATTTAGAAGCCTCTATGTGAAGGATGGTTGAAAATAAAAATAGATTGTGTTGTGAAGGGATACCCAAGACCTATATTTTTCTTGAGGATTATGAGATATTCCAAAGGATTGGTACTTTTAACCTTCAAAAAGATAATTCCTCAATAATGGTGTATGGATTTGAGATAGAAAGATCCATCTTAGAGATCCAGATTCCAATATATCATGAATGTGGAAATATCGAGACAGATGTGAACATTACCTACCTTATGAAAGAAATTAAATAGAGTTTTTTCTATCCCTCCTAGAACTCATTTAAAAATTAGAAAATTTCATAGAATATGGAAAAATTAAGGAAAATTGGAGGAAATGATTTTCATAATTTTAGTTCCCTAACTTGATCCAAATTTTGACCATTATAGTTGAATGTTTTCATTATTTTGATATGGTTGTTTAATAAGTAGATTCAACTAAGCACCCTAGAATAGTTTTTCCATGGTTCATAGTTGATCGTCCCTTATATATATGATACAATAGTGTGGTCATTTCATTTTATTGTATATTTCAATAGGACACAAACTAAGGTATAGAAGACTTTTATAGGGCCTCTATTATACCTTGATATTTTCTTCCTACTTTTTGTCATTCATGGTTGTATTGTGGAATATCTATTGATGTGTTGTTAGCTCTAAGTAGTATTTTGATATGTGAAGACCCAAAATTAAACATGACGTGTTTTTAAAAATAAATTTTAATTTAAAATTCTTATGAAAACATGATTCCTTGGATAATTATGAAACAAAAGGTTTGTACATTTCAAAGATGGATATAGAGAAAAACCTAGGTTAGGTATTTTTCTCAGCATAATACCTAAGGGGTACCACCTATAATAAATATGGGTAAGGGGAGAAATGACCATGTTGGATGTTTCAATGGTCATAGATGGGGTATAGTGATATTATGAGTTTTATATAAAAATTTTATATAGATACATAATGATATAATAAAATAAGAAATTTCATGAAATGATAAAAAACATAACAGCACTAATCCTGAAATTTCAGTACACACTAAATACTTTCAATAATAAACTAAAGAACACATGATCATTTTCTAGAATAATTTGAAATAGAATGAAATATGGAAGAAACAAAAACTATAAATGAGTGTCATATGAATTTCCTCTCATGCTCTTCCATCATAGTCAACCAAAAGTGTGGAGGTATTTCATAGCATTATTTTTTTATTTAGTCCTAATTATTCTTAAATAATAACTTTCAATGATAAAAAACAAGTTATTAATGAAAATCATGGTATTTTTTATTCAAAACCACAAAATTTATTAATTTGTTAAACTTATTCCCTATACAACAAGAAAAAATTTCCTTGTAATATGCTATTGGACACTCATTAAGGATAGGTGTGGCCTCTAAATCCATACCAACTCTATCACACCTTCTACTATACAACTCATTCTAATATTCTCCCCACATAATAAACTAATTCCATGAGTTGTTTAATCCTCCTAGCCTCACCATCAGGAAAATTTAAATCAAGCTACCAACAAAATATTAATTCATATAAATACAATAATAATATAAAATTTAATCCAAAAACTTTATTACCCATATTTATGCTCATGAATTATCCTTTACTTCATTTGTAATGTGTTTGTATGAGAGAGTCCTGATGGGAATGTAGTCAGAGTATATATAAATCACATTAATAAAACCCATACTCTTTATCTATGTTTTATCAATCTTCTCATTGTCCTCATTGCAATCCACTATCATATGTGTGTGACGATTCCACACCACATGCATGTATATATTCCCATTACACCTAGTGGTACATCCACATTTTAAATAAAAATAAAATATTATATCAAGAAATAATATAATAAAAATAAATAATAGTAATTTTTTTACTAGTGTTCTATACATATACATAAGGAAGTAAAATCAGTGGTTTCACTAGATCTTTATGCTCTGAAGTAACATCAACCTATATGATATACTGGGGCCCAATGTATGTTCAAAAGTCTTAGAATGTTTCGGATTAGAAGTTGATGTATTATAGATTTATAAGCTCGGGGATAATAAATTATAAGGGAACTAAGATGGTATAGATGTCTGTGGAAATTCATAATATGGATGGGGAGTATGATCCATTGTTAGATAGTGGAATGATAGGTAAGGAGACCCATATACAAATAGTGGTGAAAAAAGTGGCCTAAATATCTTTGGTGTCTTTAATGAAATTGTTGGATCATAAATTTTTCTAGATGGAATGTTAGGGTAAGGAATAGGGTCTGATCGATTATGCCATGTAAATCACATAGCTCTAGTACAACTATACCCCCTCATATCATCTGGTTGATTACTGGTACTACTACACTTTTCGGAGAATAATTTTCACCAAGGTGGTGGATCCTAACTAAAACTTGAAAAAAAAATTACATGACATTATATGTTATTGATATATATAGTTTAAATGAAGTACTCATAAAAGGAACCAAAGGGGAGACTTCCATCTCTTTGATTCAGTGATTATTATCTGTCATATTTTTTCTTCATAACTCTTCAACATTTTCCATTTCTTAAATTTGAAATAAAAATATTTAATTAATTATAAATCAATAACTAATGTGTAATCCAAACAAAAAAAATTTGAGATGTGTCTTAATTAATAAATACAAATTGTCAAACCAAATAAAGGATTTGTTGTTATATAACAAAAAATAATATTTAGTGGGAAGATAATCAAAACATAATGTAAATTTCTTAGAAAAATCAATACATTTATATTGGAATGTTTATAAAGGGTATGTTATAGTATTATTCTATTTTCAATTCCATCCAATTCAATTATTTTTAGTTTATTTGGTAAATTTTAGTCATTTTATTAGTTCATTTTCCCATTTTTTCATAGGTAATTTAGTTCATTTTGGTCAACCAATTATGTCTTTTGTCTATTTTTATTTTTCTTAGGTCATTTGGTTCATATTTTTTGTTAGGTTATTTTTTCATTTTTTTGGGATATGTTATTATTTTCAATGGTTCATATTTTCATATTAAATATTTTAATATTAAATATTTTAATATGTTAATTTAAATTTATATTGGTTTTTGATCTAATTTAATTTTTTCAGTTTTATTTGGTTTGGTAGGTTCTAATACAATTCAATTCAATTTTGTAAAATAGTTCTCAATGAAAATTGCAACCAGTATATACTGAAAATTCATATGAAGGTCATGCTGGATAAAAAAATATTTGTAATCAATAATAAATAAAGTTTAATAGTACCAACCTTAACAACCCAGGTCAAGATAAACCAAAATAACAAACAACATAGATGGATGATTCTATATATTTCCCACCATAACATCAGGTTCAGAATCAACATTAACAATTTTACTATTGGAGTCATCATAAGTAATAAATTGATTGGCTACAATGGGAGCACAGATGGTATTAATTCCATCATCACCATCATCCGAAATATGTCCTATTATTACTTAAATAATGACACAAAATTCAGGTCACAGATGATCTTTCACATAAAAACATGTTTCTCCATTGATTCCAATATATATAGCTCATCGGTAGGAAGAGTGTGTGTGATTTCAATAACTCAAAATCCAAAATCATCAATAAATGTCCCATGCCTCATCATTAAATCCAACCACTTGAATTTCATCATAGTGTTCCACACCTGAGAGTAATAATACAATATTAGTATTTTATCAATGACTCTATAATATGATACATTTTAAAATCTAGGACTACTATCTGATGCACTAGTATAATAGTCTATTGTGGCAGTTATAATTGTGCCTTCATGTTGTGTTCTCTTGTCCATTGTTTGTTTAGTGACAATAAATTTTTACTAATTGATGACAATTGATTTGCATAATGAACCATGGAATTATGACCAAAATCTAAAGCTCTTATTTCATCCAAGACAGATTTAGTAGGAAAAATCAATACCTAAAAATATAAATGAATATTAATATTAATCAAATATTTATTTTATTAATTTATTATAGCAATACTTATACCTTCAATTTTCACCAAGAAGAAAACTATTTGATATGAAATGTCTCTCTCCTTCTCAATGATAAGAAATGATGACATATATTTATCATTTTTTATGTTCCCTATTAAAATAAAAATAAAAATATTTTAAAAGTATTTAAAATTAACTATTATGATATGACATATACAAGTACAATTTACTTACAAGATACATTCATCAAACAAATCGTAGTTAAAAAAAATTGTGTGATGTTACATCTCACACTATTCAAGTATTAATGCAGTCAGTGTATATGATCTATGAATTCTCTATTTTGGGGAGGTAATCGAAAACTATATACAATTTTATCATATTGTTCTTCTTTATTTCTCATTTGTCTCTTTAATCATGTAGTCACATCAATCAAATAAAATGCACATAAATATATACATTATTGATCCATATAACCTTCCACTATATTAGCTTTGGGATTAATAATGTTATAGACATAAGACCTTAATGTGTACATTTTTCTACCAGATGGATACATCGAATGGAAAGAAAAAGGTCCTCCAAAAATTATTCTGATTGGAATATGGATAGTTATATGCATCATGCATATGAAAAATTATAGATGAAATATTTTTTATAACTCACACATAATTAATGGAAACTCTACCCATATTTTTTTGACAAAATGACTTGGAAAACAATTTAGAACAAAGATATCTATTAAAATAGAACAACCAAATAATTAACACCCATACATTAATGGAATTTCGATGAGATATTATTATTGGAATGAACTGATGTAGAAGGATGTGAAAATCATGAGTCATCAATGATTTCATATTCAACTCTCTATTATTGAAACAATTTGATTATTTTATAATATCCATCAGGAATATTAATAATCTATTGTACTTCCATAAATCGATCTTTCTCTATAGGTTTCATCATATAACAAGTACATAAAACATTCCATTTATTTTCCCTAATACATAATGGATGGAATTATGGTCTGATATTGCAATACACCACGTCACTCTAAGATTGTAAATCATATTTTTTTATTTCCATTAAAATCTAGAAAAATTGAAATAAATATTTTATATGTTTTCTTTTCAATGTGAATTATGTCTAAGAAATGACATAACAAATTGGTGGATAAATGCTGAATCTTAAAGAAGATATTTTTCTTCTTCTAATAATATTTTATTTTAGTGTAATCATTATTAATCCTGAAATATGTAATCTAACCCTTCCTAAATGAAAAACTAATATCCTATAATTCATTAAGTACATCACTTCTAGACATATGATGAGGTGGTTTTTTGGTCTCCATGGTATTTTCAAACCTTCAACGATTATTCCTATATATATGATCCATTTGAAAGAATCATATATGTCCCATAAAACTAAATCATCAGCCATATTTAATTCTTATAGATTTTTTATTCATCATAAAAATAGGAAATGATAGTTTTCCCATCGTTCTCCATCGATAAATCATTTCATAAGATGGAAAATCATTAATCATATACATAATAAAAACAAGAATTTTAAATATGTCTATTGAACATGCATTTTATGTGTGCCCCCCCATATTAAAAAGTTGTTTTAGCTATTTTATTAAAATTTTGATGTATAAAAATCTATAATTTCTAGGATCATAAGGTCCTGATATGAGTATAATCATGAAAGTGAATGGTTTTTTCATACACATCCATAATGGATGGTTTTAAATGTGTATCAAAATATACCATGTTCCATGTGAAGTAATCATTTGAAAAAATAAATTAAAACATTCACATGAATGGCCTAAAATCACATTATGTGTGTCAGCTACAAAATTAGGATATCATGCATCAAATTTCTGTAATAAAAATCCATCTGTATGATGAATGAACATATCATTATATTTCATTATCATAATATCGTTCAATCATGTTTTTAGGATTCTATCATACCTATAAGGATTCTAGAGTCTATAAATCAATAAAAATTACCACATTATATTATTTATAACATGATATGGTGTTCCATTAGCATTTGGATTTCATCTTGATCTACCAAATTTTTTACAATTATTTCATCTAGAAGTTTCTTCAGAAAATAACCTCTAATATTTCGAGAAATCGTGATTTTTTAGAAAATCTATGTTCTTTAACTAACTTCCATGACATATAATGGTGTGAGGGAATGTCTATATCATCTATAATTAATTCCTTAGAAATAAAATAATGAAATCGATTTAAGTATTAGAAATCACATACATTGTATTCCCATGAAACATACAGATTAAAAATTCCAACTTTTTCATTTTACTGCATTTCTAATATACTAGAGTCATGGTAGCGTCATTTAATTTTTTCGCCTAGTATAAATTATCATTTTCATTAGATCCATTAGGTGTTCTGTTAGTGATTTCTTATTTGGTATACATCCTTTCCATCACATGATGATGAATAAAACAAAATTAGTCATCTAATAAATTCTCTGAT